>JAAAWM010008149.1:0-12178 GCA_036873465.1 Thinopyrum obtusiflorum
TAATGTTCATTGTGTAACTTTTGTATGTATAATGTGCTTTACACACACAACACGAACTATACTCACGTTTATATTCGAATTGCTAAAGCGATGCATTGTCTGGAGTTCAGAATACTGACTCTGTGGATCAATTATGTCGAATAATAACATAGACATGCTCAAATTTGATAGAATATAGATGTTTGATGGTTCAATGACCGTTCCTTATGCGAATTGCAAATATCATGATCCCATCCAAATATTTGGATACAATTTATATTTTTAATCAATGTGTACATCAGTCTTTTATGTGTAGTTTCACTCTCCATAAGCCCCTCCTCACACACGCGCTAACTTTCTCTGTCATACATACGCGCACACAGTGTATATCCATCGGTGGTCTCTCACACATGCTCACACACTCTCTCCCGAGGTGTCTTTCTCGCACACATGCTCTCGATATCACCCTCCCTCCCTCTCGCAACCATTTACGACTGCTTTCACTAACCTTTATCACAAGCACTCTTCCTCTCACACGCATACGCACACACAATCCCCATCGACCCTTTCTCTATACATAGACCTGCCTACGTGTCTCCCGCACGCACATTATCTTTAGGCCTGTCTCGCACGCATTGTCTCCACCTCTCTTCCTAATTGACGAATATGATTCCAGCAGAGCATTTTGTAGGATGCCCCTTAAAGTTAGGTTGGATGAATGGTAATATCAGAGAGAAGGCGTTACCGTAGTTCGAGGACCTAGGGTTACAAATCCTAGCCGGCTTTGTCAGTGGACACAGAGTCCTTCACGACTCTGGTATCTTTGTCTTATATGACTAGTCCTCCATGGGTCTCCCTGAATGCGTCACGGGCTGACCAATGCGGCGCAGGATGGAACCAACCCAAGGGCCTCACCTCGGCCCACCGGACCTCACGCGGTGACACACCCTCTGCCCCTGGGGGGGGGGGGGGGGGGGGGGGGGGGGGGGGGGGGGGGGGGGGGGGGGGGGGGGGGGGGGGGGGGGGGGGGGGGGGGGGGGGGGGGGGGGGGGGGGGGGGGGGGGGGGGGGGGGGGGGGGGGGGGGGGGGGGGGGGGGGGGGGGGGGGGGGGGGGGGGGGGGGGGGGGGGGGGGGGGGGGGGGGGGGGGGGGGGGGGGGGGGGGGGGGGGGGGGGGGGGGGGGGGGGGGGGGGGGGGGGGGGGGGGGGGGGGGGGGGGGGGGGGGGGGGGGGGGGGGGGGGGGGGGGGGGGGGGGGGGGGGGGGGGGGGGGGGGGGGGGGGGGGGGGGGGGGGGGGGGGGGGGGGGGGGGGGGGGGGGGGGGGGGGGGGGGGGGGGGGGGGGGGGGGGGGGGGGGGGGGGGGGGGGGGGGGGGGGGGGGGGGGGGGGGGGGGGGGGGGGGGGGGGGGGGGGGGGGGGGGGGGGGGGGGGGGGGGGGGGGGGGGGGGGGGGGGGGGGGGGGGGGGGGGGGGGGGGGGGGGGGGGGGGGGGGGGGGGGGGGGGGGGGGGGGGGGGGGGGGGGGGGGGGGGGGGGGGGGGGGGGGGGGGGGGGGGGGGGGGGGGGGGGGGGGGGGGGGGGGGGGGGGGGGGGGGGGGGGGGGGGGGGGGGGGGGGGGGGGGGGGGGGGGGGGGGGGGGGGGGGGGGGGGGGGGGGGGGGGGGGGGGGGGGGGGGGGGGGGGGGGGGGGGGGGGGGGGGGGGGGGGGGGGGGGGGGGGGGGGGGGGGGGGGGGGGGGGGGGGGGGGGGGGGGGGGGGGGGGGGGGGGGGGGGGGGGGGGGGGGGGGGGGGGGGGGGGGGGGGGGGGGGGGGGGGGGGGGGGGGGGGGGGGGGGGGGGGGGGGGGGGGGGGGGGGGGGGGGGGGGGGGGGGGGGGGGGGGGGGGGGGGGGGGGGGGGGGGGGGGGGGGGGGGGGGGGGGGGGGGGGGGGGGGGGGGGGGGGGGGGGGGGGGGGGGGGGGGGGGGGGGGGGGGGGGGGGGGGGGGGGGGGGGGGGGGGGGGGGGGGGGGGGGGGGGGGGGGGGGGGGGGGGGGGGGGGGGGGGGGGGGGGGGGGGGGGGGGGGGGGGGGGGGGGGGGGGGGGGGGGGGGGGGGGGGGGGGGGGGGGGGGGGGGGGGGGGGGGGGGGGGGGGGGGGGGGGGGGGGGGGGGGGGGGGGGGGGGGGGGGGGGGGGGGGGGGGGGGGGGGGGGGGGGGGGGGGGGGGGGGGGGGGGGGGGGGGGGGGGGGGGGGGGGGGGGGGGGGGGGGGGGGGGGGGGGGGGGGGGGGGGGGGGGGGGGGGGGGGGGGGGGGGGGGGGGGGGGGGGGGGGGGGGGGGGGGGGGGGGGGGGGGGGGGGGGGGGGGGGGGGGGGGGGGGGGGGGGGGGGGGGGGGGGGGGGGGGGGGGGGGGGGGGGGGGGGGGGGGGGGGGGGGGGGGGGGGGGGGGGGGGGGGGGGGGGGGGGGGGGGGGGGGGCTTGTGGTTGGATTGAAATATCTTGGTATCAACACTTGAGTAGGTGGTTCTCTCTTAGAAAATGGATGCTGGAAGTGTAGGCACGTTCTGATGGCTTTATCTACGAATGGAGGATGGGTTGAGGGGTATATATAGCCTCCACACAAAATCTAGCCGTTGCACACAATTCACCAAACTCGGTGAGACCGAATCGAGAAACTCGGTCAGACCGATTTGGTTCAAAATGTGAACGTTAGGCTTTTCGGTGGGACCGATATGACCAACTCGGTGGGACCGATGTGCTAGGGTTAGGGTAAAACCTCAACTCAGTTTGACCGATTACACAAACTCGGTGATACCGATTTTGGTAATAAGCAAAATAGAGAGTTGGTCAAGCAAACTCGGTGGGACCAATTGCATATCTCGGTGAGACCGAAATAGTTGCAACAGGCAACAGAGAGTTTGCAAGCCCATCTCGGTGAGATCGAGATCCCATCGGCGAGACCGAATTGATTAGGGTTTCTAGCAGTGGCTATGTCAAGTGAACTCGGTGGCATCGGATAGATCAAATCAGTGGGGCCGAATTTGACTTTAGGTTTAGGACATATGTGGATATGAGAAAGTGGTTGAGGGCTTTGGAGCATATCACTAAGCACTTTGAGCAAGCAAGCCATTAAGCAACACCTCATCCCCTTTTAGTAGTATTGGCTTTCCTATGGACTCAATGTGATCTTGGATCACTAAAATGAAAATGTAGAGTCTTGAACTTTTGCCAAGCCTTGTCGTTAGCTTCTTGACGGAGTTCCACATCCTCTTGTCCATGCCACGCCTATGTTGAACTTTCTGAAATATACTAGATGAAAGTATTAGTCCAACAAGAGATATGTTGACATTAATTACCAAAATCACCCAGGGAGCACTTGTGCTTTCAGTTTTAGAATGTTGCATTTTGCATGGAACATAGTAAATTAACTTGCAAGTCTTTGCATAAACTATGGAACACGACAGAGATGTATAAGAAGACATGTTGGGGGAAATAATCCGCGACGAGATGATATCACCTCACAGTTTCTGAACGACCCCGGTGAGGGAATAGAGGGAGAACATGACGACTCCAGCGAGGAAATGGAGGGAAAAGATGACGGCTCCGGTGTTGGAACCTTAATTATTACAAAGTCTGGCGAGGTATATTAATTAAGCCTCTGCTGACTAGATGCATTAATTAATTTGTATATACATATATTAACGCTTCTTTCTTCTTTTAGCCCTCCGGATCGAGCCAATCTTCTATAAAGAAACAAGGCACGAAAAAAAGGTTGGGAGATAATGAAAGGTTCAAGATCGAAGAAATCGCTGCAGATGGCAAACCGACTCGTCCCGCGCAGAACACAAACCGATTTAGATGAAGTTACAAACCTACCCCTGATTAGAACTTTGGACGTCGAGCCGGTAGGTTTCATGGGTCGGAGTTAGAAAAGTAATTTCCTTCTGCCAAACATTGGTCTCACGCGGTTTCGGGCGAGTAGAGGCGCTTTTGGCGCTTCGTTCAAAATTTTGAAACAGATGCTTTTACGTTTAGAGTACTCTTGAACTTTGAGGATTGACCTAAATAGACAATGTTAAATTTGACCTTGTATGTTTGAAAACCTCATTAAATCCCTTATGCGCTTGTTTTGAAATTTTGACTCTTGAAAATCCTATAACTACGATTATTTTGGAATGGAGGAGGTAAATTTGAATCTATTTTGTACACGACTATATATGCTATTATGTACAAAAGCAGAGCAGAAATTGGTGTCCCCATAATTTAGGTATGATTTACAAATACCATGATCTTGAATTCAAATAATTGAATGGACTTGATGTTGAATTCAAATTTTTTAAACCACCTTAAGTTCAATTCAAATGTATGCTAGTTCCTAGCTAGCTATTTAGAATGTTCAATGTGTAAATTTTGCATGTATAATGTGCTTTAGACACACAACATGAACTATACTCACATTTATATTCGAATTGCTAAAGCGATGCATTGTCTGGACTTCAAAATAATAACTCTATGGATCAATTATGTAGAATAATAACATAGACATGCTCAAATTTGATAGAATATAGATGTCTGATGGATCAATGACTGTTCCTTATGCGAATTGCAAATATCATGATCTCATCCTAATATTTGGATACAATTTATATTTTTAATCAATGTGTACATCAGTCTTTTTATGTGTAGATTTACTCTACATAGGCCCCTCCTCACACACCCGCTAACTTTCTCTCTCACACATACGCACACACGGTGTATATCCATCGGGGGTCTCTCACACATGCTCACACACTCTCTCCCGGGGTGTCTTTCTCGCACACATGCTCTCGATATCACCCTCCGTCCCTCTCTCAACCACTTACGACTGTTTTCACTAACCTTTATCACAAGCACTCTTCCTCTCACACGCATACACATGCACGATCCCCATCGACCCTTTCTCTATACATAGACCTGGCTACGTCTCTCCCGCACGCACATTATCTTTAGGCCTATCTCGCACGCATTGTCTCCACCTTTCTTCCTAGTTGACGAATATGATTTAAGCAGAGCATTCTTTAGGATGCCCCTTAAAGTTAGGTTCGATGAATGGTAATATCAGAGACAAGGGGTTACCTTAGACCGAGGACCTAGGGTTACAAATCCTAGCCAGCTTTGTCAGTGGACACAGAGTCCTTCACGGCTCTGGTATCTTTGTCTTGTACGACTAGTCCTCCATGGGTCTCCCTGAATGCGTCACGGGCCGACCAATGTGGCGCAGGACAGAACCGACCCAAGAGCCTCACCTCGGCCCATCGGACCTCACGTGGTGACACACCTTCAACCCCTAGGTATCATTATCTTCTCACACCCACACATACCAACACAGACACCGGACAAACTATTTCTCATCATGCCTCTATCCCCTCCCCCTTGCATGGACACACTCAACGGCATCTCTCGCCGTGACATCCTATTCGTCTCTCTCTCTCTCTCTCTCTCTCTCTCTCTCTCTCTCTCTAGACCTCTCTCATTTCTCGTGACATCTCTCCCTCGTCGTCCCCCGCCGGCCCGTCTATCCATGCCTCTCTCGAATGCGTACACATACCCTCTCTAGGCCCTGCCAAAATACGTCAACTACACATTCACACATGTTACATCTTATCACGTACCCCATTGATCTAAAAGCCCTCTCTTCACTTTTACTTCGCATACAACATTCCTTTTGAATAAAAACCACATAAAGTGTGGCCAAAAAATTATTTTAGAAATTCTACATATATACAACATTACAAAGTTATATGGAGTATGAAAGTTAATTTGCATTGCATGGTGCACCCAACGATATATTCTGCATTGTGAATTTTTATATTTTTATACTATATATAAAGTTAGTCATAATAAAGAGAAACGAAGAGCATCTCTCCATCACACACTCCCCCCCTCTACACCCCTTTCATGAACTATCTCTAGGCCCTCTAAAAGTACGCCCCCAGCACATTCATGCATGTTTCATCATTCTCTCATGATATATACAGCGACGATCACTGTATTTGAAGCGAAAGCATGATACATTCATTGGACTTTAGAATCCACTCATTACAATCACCATTAATGTCCTGTGGTTAGTATACAGTCACGGGTTCACCGTATAGCTCAGTATTTGTTGAAGACACGACTAGTTGATCAGTTAAACGCTCCACGTGACGCATCTAATATTGCATCATTATTATCTCACTACCATAGGGTCCACCTGTCGGCAGGTGTAAGAATGAAAACAAACGATAAAAAATTATTGGACAGTGGGTATTCGAACTCATGACCGCGGGCACAACGGACAAGGCGGCCTTGTATTGGTATGCTGAGCCATCTCTTTTAATACACAGGAGTTAGTGTGGTGACTATACACACACACACACACACACATGCACACGAAATGCATGCATGCAACACTCACACGTACACAGGCAACCATGCAACACTCACACGCACGCACGCAACACTCACACGCATGCATGCACACACCACACGACCAACACACATGCTCACGCTGAAGTGCTCAACCTACATGTGTATGCGCACACATCAGGCCCTGACAGACACATACACAACCAGGTGGTTCCCATGCACGGGTTGTAGTCTTGTCGCGGCTGCGTAAATTTATGTTTATCTTACTCTTTTTCTCTATGAACTGACAGGTGGGACCCACAAGGAACATGGCCAATTCAACCATGCAACATAGTGCCAAGCAGACTATTTGGCCGGTAAACAGAGTCCAACCCGATGCTGAACGGTGAGCAAGTGACCACGTAATCACCGCAAAACATATATAGTGACCGTAATGAGCGTATTCTGAAGTCCGGTGACCATATTACGCTTTTCGCTTGAAATACACTGACCGCCAGTGTACTTATCTCTTCTCTCGCTCTCTCTGTGGAGCCGAGTAGGCCAAAGTGCCAGTGCCTAAATAGGCGCACGCCACCCCATTATTGTTGTACTGGTTTCGTAAGAGCGAACAAGCATTCATGTTTGCCGTACAAACTCTAGATATGAGTTAGAAATGCTATGAAGACAAATACAAATATTTGAATCCACTTTATGCCCAATTTCTGTCTGTAGGCCCTCCAAAAGTACATCTACACATTCTTGCATGTTACATCTAACAACTATGTAATACAACACTGCTACACTCTAATACAATAAATCATATGTGTTTTTAATTTTACTAGATCTCATATTGTTACATAATTATTCAGTTTGCATACATTAAAATTGCCTTTGAAATGTATGGCTAGTATCATATAGTGATATGAAAGGTCAGACTACACACACACACACACACACACACACACAAATGGGCCCATTACACATTCAAGCATTTCACATCTTTCTCTCGCTCTCTGTGTCAAACCGCCTATTCCAAACTACCCGGCCTACCGCGCGGGAAAAATCCCGCCCTCGCTTGTTTAATCGGGTTTGTTTCGATGGATCATGCGAAAGAGCAAAACTATAGTATTACTATTACAGTACAAGTAACAGTTCACTGGGCCTCCGTCGTAAGAGTGGACCGCTCGCTTTCATAAATGTTGTTGTCCCTTTCGTCGACATGTGCAACATCAAGCAACCGGGTCCACGTGCCATACCGAAATAACAGTGCAGAGCAGCAGGGGGCGCAACCCGGTCTTGGCGCCGTCGTAGTAATGAGCAATGAGGCGTCAGATCACAAAGTTGCACCTTTCCCACAGTTAAGTTGGAGGGACGAAGTGATGATAAAGTTGGAGGGATAAAGCAACCATCATTTCACTCTTTGCTGAATCAGCTTCTCCCTCATCTTCCTCAAGTTAACCACGTGTTGTGTTGGGGGGATGGACCCCGGTAGCCTCATCCGCACCCTATAACGTTTCAAGACATCGGGGCTGGTCAAAGCCCTCATGCCAACTGGCCACGCGGTAGGCTCCTTGGACCGGATAGGACCATGCGGCCGGCTTCCAGAAGACGGCGCACCCCAAGAAGGCAGCTTTGGGGGCGGACCGGCTCCCAGCAGCCGGCCCTCCTCCTCCTTCGAGTCTGCACTCACCCACTATGACATGACGGGGCCTAGCTACAGTGCCGCGTGCTCCCCCCGAATCCTAGAGTGGCATGGCTACAGTGTGCGCTGACTAAGCGGCCACCTACTCGCCTGACGCGGGACTATAGCCATACGACTCATGACGCGGCCCTTGTTAGCAAGGATGAAGCTACAGCGAAAGTCAATTAGCGTGGCCCACAGGCGGCGGGCCCTACCTGTTGGCCGGATCCTTAGCAACCGGCGGGGCCCTCCAGAGGCGGGCCCTAGCAGCCGGCGGAGAACCTGGCGACCTTAGACACTGACGTCCGGGTCCTACACCCGGCCGTATTACCATTGTACCCCTGGGGGTCGGCCTATAAGACCCCCAGGCTCACCCATGCAAAGGGTTCAGCCCTCATTCCACACACGCACACCATAGCTAGGAGAAGAGGGAAAGCCCTACCCTTCTTCCTCCTCTAGCAATACAGCTCCAGGAGCGACCTTGTATACTATCGATCATCGTCACTACAACATGATTAGGGGTGTTATCTCTCCAGCGAGCCCTGAACCTGGGTACGTCTCATGTGCCTCCGAGTTCGTGCTCGCTCTCGCTTCCGGAACCCGACGACGTCCTCATGGCTCCACCCACGATAAGCCACCCCCTGGCATCTGACGTGAGATTACCACGACAGTTGGCGCCCACCATGGGGCCATCCGCGGCGTCGGGCGGAGTTGTGTTCCGGACGGGAACCACCCTTCCCTCTGGCGAGCACGTCGCGTTTGGCTTGATCAACTAGCCCGATGCGCTCGCTTGCGCTTGCCCTGGCGCATTGCCCGACGCGGGAGCTATCTGCCCCGCAAGCTGCCTCATCGACCTCTTCGGGAAGCTTAGCCTTTCTGACGCAGTCGCCACCGGCGCGGGAGCCACCTGCTCCATGAGCCGCCTCACCGACCTCTTCGAGAGGCTCACCCTTTCCGATGCGGCCGTCTCCGACCGGTTCCCCGGTGACGTGGTGGTCATCGATGATCCGTTCCCTCCTGTCGCCAACAACGCGCCTACCAGCGCGCTTGACATTGGCTTCTTTATGGAGGTGATGGTCACTGGCAACAGCCAGGACACTGGCAGGGCCGCCCAAGACCCATTGCGAGCAGCAATGCAGGACCTGGCTGCTCCTGTCGATGCCAACGCCGGCCCGGCGGAGCTAGAAGAAATCCGTGTCAAGCTCCTTGACAGCGCCACCAACATGGCGGCCATGAAGCGCCGTGCTGAGGCCAACCAGCGCGAGATCGACCGCATAGTGGGTGGCACGCCGGCTGTAGGCGAGCCCAGCCGAGCCGGCGCTGTCCGGCAACGCGGCGTGGCCATCGCCAGCATGCTGGGAGTAAGACGTCCGATCTACGACACCCTAGTGCAGAACCTGCGCGCCACCCAGGCGGCGGCAGACGAACTCGAGACCCTGGAGGGCGACG
Organism: Thinopyrum obtusiflorum; assembly: GCA_036873465.1. Taxonomy (NCBI): domain Eukaryota; kingdom Viridiplantae; phylum Streptophyta; class Magnoliopsida; order Poales; family Poaceae; genus Thinopyrum; species Thinopyrum obtusiflorum. Next base: position 9,444 of record JAAAWM010008149.1, read on the forward strand.
AACGGCGCAGCCAGCTGAACCGCCTCCAGGAGCTCCTCAACGCTGCGAACACGCAGCAAGACGCGTGCAACTGCATGGTGGGACCCCCCCCCCCCCCCCCCCCCCCCCCCCCCCCCCCCCCCCCCCCCCCCCCCCCCCCCCCCCCCCCCCCCCCCCCCCCCCCCCCCCCCCCCCCCCCCCCCCCCCCCCCCCCCCCCCCCCCCCCCCCCCCCCCCCCCCCCCCCCCCCCCCCCCCCCCCCCCCCCCCCCCCCCCCCCCCCCCCCCCCCCCCCCCCCCCCCCCCCCCCCCCCCCCCCCCCCCCCCCCCCCCCCCCCCCCCCCCCCCCCCCCCCCCCCCCCCCCCCCCCCCCCCCCCCCCCCCCCCCCCCCCCCCCCCCCCCCCCCCCCCCCCCCCCCCCCCCCCCCCCCCCCCCCCCCCCCCCCCCCCCCCCCCCCCCCCCCCCCCCCCCCCCCCCCCCCCCCCCCCCCCCCCCCCCCCCCCCCCCCCCCCCCCCCCCCCCCCCCCCCCCCCCCCCCCCCCCCCCCCCCCCCCCCCCCCCCCCCCCCCCCCCCCCCCCCCCCCCCCCCCCCCCCCCCCCCCCCCCCCCCCCCCCCCCCCCCCCCCCCCCCCCCCCCCCCCCCCCCCCCCCCCCCCCCCCCCCCCCCCCCCCCCCCCCCCCCCCCCCCCCCCCCCCCCCCCCCCCCCCCCCCCCCCCCCCCCCCCCCCCCCCCCCCCCCCCCCCCCCCCCCCCCCCCCCCCCCCCCCCCCCCCCCCCCCCCCCCCCCCCCCCCCCCCCCCCCCCCCCCCCCCCCCCCCCCCCCCCCCCCCCCCCCCCCCCCCCCCCCCCCCCCCCCCCCCCCCCCCCCCCCCCCCCCCCCCCCCCCCCCCCCCCCCCCCCCCCCCCCCCCCCCCCCCCCCCCCCCCCCCCCCCCCCCCCCCCCCCCCCCCCCCCCCCCCCCCCCCCCCCCCCCCCCCCCCCCCCCCCCCCCCCCCCCCCCCCCCCCCCCCCCCCCCCCCCCCCCCCCCCCCCCCCCCCCCCCCCCCCCCCCCCCCCCCCCCCCCCCCCCCCCCCCCCCCCCCCCCCCCCCCCCCCCCCCCCCCCCCCCCCCCCCCCCCCCCCCCCCCCCCCCCCCCCCCCCCCCCCCCCCCCCCCCCCCCCCCCCCCCCCCCCCCCCCCCCCCCCCCCCCCCCCCCCCCCCCCCCCCCCCCCCCCCCCCCCCCCCCCCCCCCCCCCCCCCCCCCCCCCCCCCCCCCCCCCCCCCCCCCCCCCCCCCCCCCCCCCCCCCCCCCCCCCCCCCCCCCCCCCCCCCCCCCCCCCCCCCCCCCCCCCCCCCCCCCCCCCCCCCCCCCCCCCCCCCCCCCCCCCCCCCCCCCCCCCCCCCCCCCCCCCCCCCCCCCCCCCCCCCCCCCCCCCCCCCCCCCCCCCCCCCCCCCCCCCCCCCCCCCCCCCCCCCCCCCCCCCCCCCCCCCCCCCCCCCCCCCCCCCCCCCCCCCCCCCCCCCCCCCCCCCCCCCCCCCCCCCCCCCCCCCCCCCCCCCCCCCCCCCCCCCCCCCCCCCCCCCCCCCCCCCCCCCCCCCCCCCCCCCCCCCCCCCCCCCCCCCCCCCCCCCCCCCCCCCCCCCCCCCCCCCCCCCCCCCCCCCCCCCCCCCCCCCCCCCCCCCCCCCCCCCCCCCCCCCCCCCCCCCCCCCCCCCCCCCCCCCCCCCCCCCCCCCCCCCCCCCCCCCCCCCCCCCCCCCCCCCCCCCCCCCCCCCCCCCCCCCCCCCCCCCCCCCCCCCCCCCCCCCCCCCCCCCCCCCCCCCCCCCCCCCCCCCCCCCCCCCCCCCCCCCCCCCCCCCCCCCCCCCCCCCCCCCCCCCCCCCCCCCCCCCCCCCCCCCCCCCCCCCCCCCCCCCCCCCCCCCCCCCCCCCCCCCCCCCCCCCCCCCCCCCCCCCCCCCCCCCCCCCCCCCCCCCCCCCCCCCCCCCCCCCCCCCCCCCCCCCCCCCCCCCCCCCCCCCCCCCCCCCCCCCCCCCCCCCCCCCCCCCCCCCCCCCCCCCCCCCCCCCCCCCCCCCCCCCCCCCCCCCCCCCCCCCCCCCCCCCCCCCCCCCCCCCCCCCCCCCCCCCCCCCCCCCCCCCCCCCCCCCCCCCCCCCCCCCCCAAAGCTGGGCATCAAGGAGAAGCAGCTCCAGCCTAGCCGGACCGTGTTCCATGGCATTGTCCCTGGCCTTTCCTGCTCTCCAATCGGCAAGATCAAGATCGACGTCTTGTTCGGCGACAAGACCCACTTCCGCTGAGAGCCTATCTGGTTCAAGGCGGTCGACTTGGATAGCCCCTACCGCACGCTCTTGAGCCGGCCAACATTAGCCAAGTTCATGATGGTTCCGCACTACGCGTACCTGAAGGCGAAGATGCCGGGTCCCAAGGGCATCATCACCATTGATGGCGACTATTAAGTCGGCATCAGCAGCACCACAAGGTGAATGCTGTTATTCCAAAGGTCCCCCAATTCATGCACTGGTCCGAGAGGCCCATCACCTGGAGCCGTGATGACCATCCGACCGTGATGCCTTCGCCGGGTGCTTATGCCATGGTGCTGGACTCCACCTTCTCAGACGAGAGGCAGGCTTGCCGCTTCTCCTGGATCCTGATAGACGGCAGTAGCAGCATCAACATCCTCTACTGCGACACCATGGAAAAGCTGGGCATCAAGGAGAAGCAGCTCCAGCCTAGCCGGACCGTGTTCCATGGCATTGTCCCTGGCCTTTCCTGCTCT
>JAAAWM010008150.1:0-12179 GCA_036873465.1 Thinopyrum obtusiflorum
CACATGCTCCAGTGCATATAAATTGGTTGAAAAATCAAATATGTGTCCTTGGTTGCATGCTTAGGTGCCATGCAAGAAATGGGAATGAATGTCACACACCCTGCCACCGTCACTCGACCGCAAACATTGAGATACCTGGTTTTTAAATTATAGTAAATCCAAAACTCGTTTGAAATTCATGAAACTTGGCATGCTATCATGGAGCGGCATCAACATGCCGTGGTAAAAAATTTGTCCCATTTGGGGCAGGTTTGGGTATAAGCTTCTCACAAACCAGAGCTTCTCACAACAAGCGTGATGGTTTCAGTAGGGAACGTGCCACCTTTGGGAACGAAACGATATCCGTTGCCTCTTATTGCTTTCAAAAATTTTCGAGTGTAAACATAGAATAAGAGGAGTGTTGTGTTCAATTTTGGAATTTTTCGGGGCTCGTTTGGACATTTTTATTCAGTAACTGGGTTTTTCAGGCATTTTATGCGCATAATTCAAATTTGAACTACATGCACATTCTCGAGTGCATATAAACTGGTTGAAAAATCAAATATGTGTCCTTGGTTGCATGCTTAGGTCCCATGCAAGAAATGGGAATGAATTTCAAACACCCTGCCACCGTCACTCGGCCGCAAACATTGAGATACATGGCTTTTAATTTCTAGTAAATCCAAAACTTGTCTGAAATTCATGAAACTTGGCATGCTATCATGGAGCGGCATCAGCATGCCGTGGTAAATTTTTTGTTCCATTTGGGGCAGTTTTGGGTATAAGCTTCTCACAAACCAGAGCTTCTCACAACAAGCATGATGGTTTCGGTAGGGAACGTCCCACCTTTGCGGACGAAATGATATCCATTGCCTCTTATTACTTCGAAATTTTTTCTCGTGTCAACATAGAACAACAGGAGTGTTGTGTCAATTTTTGTGATTTTTCGGGGTTCGTTTGGACATTTTTATGCATTAACTGAGTTTTCAATGCATTTATGTGCATAATTCAAATTTGAACTACATGCACATGCTCCAGTGCATACAAATTGGTTGAAAAATGAAATCTGTGTCTTTGGGTGCATGCTTAGGTCCCATGCAATAAATGGGAATGAATTTCAAACACCGGGGCACCGTTGATTGCCGGCAAAATATTGAGATCCCTGGTTTTTAAATTCTAGTAAATCCAAAACTCGTCTGAAATTCATGAAACTTGGCATGCTATCATGGAGCGGCATCAACATGCCGTGGTAAATTTTTTGTCCCATTTGGGGCAGGTTTGGGTTTATGCTTCTCACAAACCAGAGCTTCTCACAACAAGCATGATGGTTTCGGTAGGGAACGCCCCACCTTTAGGTACGAAATGATATCCATTGCCTCTTATTGCTTCCAAAAAATTTCTCGTGTCAACATAGAACAACAGGAGGGTTGTGTCAATTTTTGTGATTTTTCGGGCTTCGTTTGGACATTTTTATGGATTAACTGAGTTTTCAATGCATTTATGTGCATAATTGAAATTTGAACTACATGGGGGGGGGGGGGGGGGGGGGGGGGGGGGGGGGGGGGGGGGGGGGGGGGGGGGGGGGGGGGGGGGGGGGGGGGGGGGGGGGGGGGGGGGGGGGGGGGGGGGGGGGGGGGGGGGGGGGGGGGGGGGGGGGGGGGGGGGGGGGGGGGGGGGGGGGGGGGGGGGGGGGGGGGGGGGGGGGGGGGGGGGGGGGGAAACTTGGCATGCTATCATGGAAGGGCAGCCGACATGCCGTGGTACAAATTTTAACCCATCTAGGGCAGCTTTGGGTATATGCTTCTGACAAACCGGAGCTTCTCACAACAAGCATGATGGTTTTCGGTAGGGAACGTCCCACCTTTGGGGACGAAACGATATACATTGCCTCTTATTGCTTTCAAGTTTTTTTCTTGTGTCAACATAGAACAACAGGAGTGTTGTGTGATTTTTGTGATTTTTGGGGTTTGTTTGGACATTTTTATGCATTAACTGAGGTTTCAGTGCATTTATGTGCATAATTCAAATCTGAACTACATGCGCATGCTCCAGTGCATATAAATTGGTTGAAAAATCAAATCTGTGTCCTTGGGTGCATGATTAGGTCCCATGCAAGAAATGGGAATGAATTTCAAACACCAGGGCACCGTTGATTGCCGGCAAAACATTGAGATGCCTGGTTTTTAAATTCTAGAAAATCCAAAACTCATGTGAAATTCATGAAACTAGCCATGCTATCATGGAAGGGCACCCGACATGCCGTGGTACAAATTTTGTCCCATTTGAGGCAGGTTTGGGTATATGCTTCTCACAAACCGGAGCTTCTCCCAACAAGCATGATGGTTTTCGGTAGGGAAGGTCCCACCTTTGGGGACGAAACGATATCCATTGCCTCTTATTGCTTTCAAGTTTTTTCTCGTGTCAACATAGAACAACAGGAGTGTTGTCTGATTCTTTGTGATTTTTTGGGGGTCATTTGGACATTTTTATGCATTAACTGAGTTTTCAATGCATTTATGTGCATAATTCAAATTTGAACTACATGCGCATGCTCCAGTGCATATAAATTGGTTGAAATATCAAATATGTGTCCTTGGGTGCATGCTTAGGTCCCATGCAAGAAATGGGAATGAATTTCAAACACCATGGCACCGTTGATTGCCGGCAAAACATTGAGATGCCTGGTTTTTAAATTCTAGTAAATCCAAAACTTGTCTGAAATTCATGAAACTTGGCATGCTATCATGGAAGGGCAGCCGACATGCCGTGGTACAAGTTTTGTCACATCTAGGGCAGCTTTGGGTATATGCTTCTCACAAACCGGAGCTTCTCACAACAAGCACGATGGTTTTCGGTAGGGAACGTCCCACCTTTGGGGACGAAACGATATACATTGCCTCCTATTGCTTTCAAGTTTTTTTCTCATGTCAACATAGAACAACAGGATTGTTGTGTGATTTTTTGTGATTTTTCGGGGGTCGTTTGGACATTTTTATGCATGGGGGGGGGGGGGGGGGGGGGGGGGGGGGGGGGGGGGGGGGGGGGGGGGGGGGGGGGGGGGGGGGGGGGGGGGGGGGGGGGGGGGGGGGGGGGGGGGGGGGGGGGGGGGGGGGGGGGGGGGGGGGGGGGGGGGGGGGGGGGGGGGGGGGGGGGGGGGGGGGGGGGGGGGGGGGGGGGGGGGGGGGGGGGGGGGGGGGGGGGGGGGGGGGGGGGGGGGGGGGGGGGGGGGGGGGGGGGGGGGGGGGGGGGGGGGGGGGGGGGGGGGGGGGGGGGGGGGGGGGGGGGGGGGGGGGGGGGGGGGGGGGGGGGGGGGGGGGGGGGGGGGGGGGGGGGGGGGGGGGGGGGGGGGGGGGGGGGGGGGGGGGGGGGGGGGGGGGGGGGGGGGGGGGGGGGGGGGGGGGGGGGGGGGGGGGGGGGGGGGGGGGGGGGGGGGGGGGGGGGGGGGGGGGGGGGGGGGGGGGGGGGGGGGGGGGGGGGGGGGGGGGGGGGGGGGGGGGGGGGGGGGGGGGGGGGGGGGGGGGGGGGGGGGGGGGGGGGGGGGGGGGGGGGGGGGGGGGGGGGGGGGGGGGGGGGGGGGGGGGGGGGGGGGGGGGGGGGGGGGGGGGGGGGGGGGGGGGGGGGGGGGGGGGGGGGGGGGGGGGGGGGGGGGGGGGGGGGGGGGGGGGGGGGGGGGGGGGGGGGGGGGGGGGGGGGGGGGGGGGGGGGGGGGGGGGGGGGGGGGGGGGGGGGGGGGGGGGGGGGGGGGGGGGGGGGGGGGGGGGGGGGGGGGGGGGGGGGGGGGGGGGGGGGGGGGGGGGGGGGGGGGGGGGGGGGGGGGGGGGGGGGGGGGGGGGGGGGGGGGGGGGGGGGGGGGGGGGGGGGGGGGGGGGGGGGGGGGGGGGGGGGGGGGGGGGGGGGGGGGGGGGGGGGGGGGGGGGGGGGGGGGGGGGGGGGGGGGGGGGGGGGGGGGGGGGGGGGGGGGGGGGGGGGGGGGGGGGGGGGGGGGGGGGGGGGGGGGGGGGGGGGGGGGGGGGGGGGGGGGGGGGGGGGGGGGGGGGGGGGGGGGGGGGGGGGGGGGGGGGGGGGGGGGGGGGGGGGGGGGGGGGGGGGGGGGGGGGGGGGGGGGGGGGGGGGGGGGGGGGGGGGGGGGGGGGGGGGGGGGGGGGGGGGGGGGGGGGGGGGGGGGGGGGGGGGGGGGGGGGGGGGGGGGGGGGGGGGGGGGGGGGGGGGGGGGGGGGGGGGGGGGGGGGGGGGGGGGGGGGGGGGGGGGGGGGGGGGGGGGGGGGGGGGGGGGGGGGGGGGGGGGGGGGGGGGGGGGGGGGGGGGGGGGGGGGGGGGGGGGGGGGGGGGGGGGGGGGGGGGGGGGGGGGGGGGGGGGGGGGGGGGGGGGGGGGGGGGGGGGGGGGGGGGGGGGGGGGGGGGGGGGGGGGGGGGGGGGGGGGGGGGGGGGGGGGGGGGGGGGGGGGGGGGGGGGGGGGGGGGGGGGGGGGGGGGGGGGGGGGGGGGGGGGGGGGGGGGGGGGGGGGGGGGGGGGGGGGGGGGGGGGGGGGGGGGGGGGGGGGGGGGGGGGGGGGGGGGGGGGGGGGGGGGGGGGGGGGGGGGGGGGGGGGGGGGGGGGGGGGGGGGGGGGGGGGGGGGGGGGGGGGGGGGGGGGGGGGGGGGGGGGGGGGGGGGGGGGGGGGGGGGGGGGGGGGGGGGGGGGGGGGGGGGGGGGGGGGGGGGGGGGGGGGGGGGGGGGGGGGGGGGGGGGGGGGGGGGGGGGGGGGGGGGGGGGGGGGGGGGGGGGGGGGGGGGGGGGGGGGGGGGGGGGGGGGGGGGGGGGGGGGGGGGGGGGGGGGGGGGGGGGGGGGGGGGGGGGGGGGGGGGGGGGGGGGGGGGGGGGGGGGGGGGGGGGGGGGGGGGGGGGGGGGGGGGGGGGGGGGGGGGGGGGGGGGGGGGGGGGGGGGGGGGGGGGGGGGGGGGGGGGGGGGGGGGGGGGGGGGGGGGGGGGGGGGGGGGGGGGGGGGGGGGGGGGGGGGGGGGGGGGGGGGGGGGGGGGGGGGGGGGGGGGGGGGGGGGGGGGGGGGGGGGGGGGGGGGGGGGGGGGGGGGGGGGGGGGGGGGGGGGGGGGGGGGGGGGGGGGGGGGGGGGGGGGGGGGGGGGGGGGGGGGGGGGGGGGGGGGGGGGGGGGGGGGGGGGGGGGGGGGGGGGGGGGGGGGGGGGGGGGGGGGGGGGGGGGGGGGGGGGGGGGGGGGGGGGGGGGGGGGGGGGGGGGGGGGGGGGGGGGGGGGGGGGGGGGGGGGGGGGGGGGGGGGGGGGGGGGGGGGGGGGGGGGGGGGGGGGGGGGGGGGGGGGGGGGGGGGGGGGGGGGGGGGGGGGGGGGGGGGGGGGGGGGGGGGGGGGGGGGGGGGGGGGGGGGGGGGGGGGGGGGGGGGGGGGGGGGGGGGGGGGGGGGGGGGGGGGGGGGGGGGGGGGGGGGGGGGGGGGGGGGGGGGGGGGGGGGGGGGGGGGGGGGGGGGGGGGGGGGGGGGGGGGGGGGGGGGGGGGGGGGGGGGGGGGGGGGGGGGGGGGGGGGGGGGGGGGGGGGGGGGGGGGGGGGGGGGGGGGGGGGGGGGGGGGGGGGGGGGGGGGGGGGGGGGGGGGGGGGGGGGGGGGGGGGGGGGGGGGGGGGGGGGGGGGGGGGGGGGGGGGGGGGGGGGGGGGGGGGGGGGGGGGGGGGGGGGGGGGGGGGGGGGGGGGGGGGGGGGGGGGGGGGGGGGGGGGGGGGGGGGGGGGGGGGGGGGGGGGGGGGGGGGGGGGGGGGGGGGGGGGGGGGGGGGGGGGGGGGGGGGGGGGGGGGGGGGGGGGGGGGGGGGGGGGGGGGGGGGGGGGGGGGGGGGGGGGGGGGGGGGGGGGGGGGGGGGGGGGGGGGGGGGGGGGGGGGGGGGGGGGGGGGGGGGGGGGGGGGGGGGGGGGGGGGGGGGGGGGGGGGGGGGGGGGGGGGGGGGGGGGGGGGGGGGGGGGGGGGGGGGGGGGGGGGGGGGGGGGGGGGGGGGGGGGGGGGGGGGGGGGGGGGGGGGGGGGGGGGGGGGGGGGGGGGGGGGGGGGGGGGGGGGGGGGGGGGGGGGGGGGGGGGGGGGGGGGGGGGGGGGGGGGGGGGGGGGGGGGGGGGGGGGGGGGGGGGGGGGGGGGGGGGGGGGGGGGGGGGGGGGGGGGGGGGGGGGGGGGGGGGGGGGGGGGGGGGGGGGGGGGGGGGGGGGGGGGGGGGGGGGGGGGGGGGGGGGGGGGGGGGGGGGGGGGGGGGGGGGGGGGGGGGGGGGGGGGGGGGGGGGGGGGGGGGGGGGGGGGGGGGGGGGGGGGGGGGGGGGGGGGGGGGGGGGGGGGGGGGGGGGGGGGGGGGGGGGGGGGGGGGGGGGGGGGGGGGGGGGGGGGGGGGGGGGGGGGGGGGGGGGGGGGGGGGGGGGGGGGGGGGGGGGGGGGGGGGGGGGGGGGGGGGGGGGGGGGGGGGGGGGGGGGGGGGGGGGGGGGGGGGGGGGGGGGGGGGGGGGGGGGGGGGGGGGGGGGGGGGGGGGGGGGGGGGGGGGGGGGGGGGGGGGGGGGGGGGGGGGGGGGGGGGGGGGGGGGGGGGGGGGGGGGGGGGGGGGGGGGGGGGGGGGGGGGGGGGGGGGGGGGGGGGGGGGGGGGGGGGGGGGGGGGGGGGGGGGGGGGGGGGGGGGGGGGGGGGGGGGGGGGGGGGGGGGGGGGGGGGGGGGGGGGGGGGGGGGGGGGGGGGGGGGGGGGGGGGGGGGGGGGGGGGGGGGGGGGGGGGGGGGGGGGGGGGGGGGGGGGGGGGGGGGGGGGGGGGGGGGGGGGGGGGGGGGGGGGGGGGGGGGGGGGGGGGGGGGGGGGGGGGGGGGGGGGGGGGGGGGGGGGGGGGGGGGGGGGGGGGGGGGGGGGGGGGGGGGGGGGGGGGGGGGGGGGGGGGGGGGGGGGGTGCACTGGAGCATGCGCATGTAGTTCAAATTTGAATTATGCACATAAATGCAGTAAAAAATCAGTTAATGCATAAAAATGTCCAAACAAACCACAAAAAATCCCAAAAAATCACACAACACTCCTGTTGTTCTAGGTTGACACGAGAAAAAAATGACAGCAATAAGAGGCAATGGATATCATTTCGTCCCCAAAGGTGGGACGTTCCCTACCGAAAACCATCATGCTTGTTGGGAGAAGCTCCGGTTTGTGAGAAGCATATACCCAAACCTGCCCCAAATGGGACAAAATTTGTACCATGCCATGTCGGGTGCCCTTCCATGATAGCATGCCAAGTTTCATGAATTTCACACGAGTTTTGGATTTACTAGAATTTAAAAACCAGGCAACTCAATGTTTTGCCGGCAATCAACGGTGCCCTGGTGTTTGAAATTCATTCCCATTTCTTGCATGGGACCTAAGCATGTACCCAAGGAGACAGATTTGATTTTTCAACCAATTTATATGCACTGGAGCATGCACATGTAGTTCAAATTTGAATTATGCACATAAATGCATTGAAACTCAGTTAATGCATAAAAATGTCCAAACGAACCCCAAAAATCACAAAAAATCACACAACACTCCTGTTGTTCTATGTGGACACAAGAAAAAAACTTGAAAGCAATAAGAGGTAATGTATATCGTTTCGTCCCCAAAGGTGGGACGTTCCCTACCGAAAACCATCGTGCTTGTTGTGAGAAGCTCCGGTTTGTGAGAAGCATATACCCAAAGCTGCCCTAGATGGGACAAAATTTGTACCACGGCATGTCGGCTGCCCTTCCATGATAGCATGTAAAGTTTCATGAATTTCAGACGAGTTTTGGATTTACTAGAATTTAAAAACCAGCCATCTCAATGTTTTGCCGACAATCAACGGTGCCATGGTGTTTGAAATTCATTCCCATTTCTTGCATGGGACGGGGGGGGGGGGGGGGGGGGGGGGGGGGGGGGGGGGGGGGGGGGGGGGGGGGGGGGGGGGGGGGGGGGGGGGGGGGGGGGGGGGGGGGGGGGGGGGGGGGGGGGGGGGGGGGGGGGGGGGGGGGGGGGGGGGGGGGGGGGGGGGGGGGGGGGGGGGGGGGGGGGGGGGGGGGGGGGGGGGGGGGGGGGGGGGGGGGGGGGGGGGGGGGGGGGGGGGGGGGGGGGGGGGGGGGGGGGGGGGGGGGGGGGGGGGGGGGGGGGGGGGGGGGGGGGGGGGGGGGGGGGGGGGGGGGGGGGGGGGGGGGGGGGGGGGGGGGGGGGGGGGGGGGGGGGGGGGGGGGGGGGGGGGGGGGGGGGGGGGGGGGGGGGGGGGGGGGGGGGGGGGGGGGGGGGGGGGGGGGGGGGGGGGGGGGGGGGGGGGGGGGGGGGGGGGGGGGGGGGGGGGGGGGGGGGGGGGGGGGGGGGGGGGGGGGGGGGGGGGGGGGGGGGGGGGGGGGGGGGGGGGGGGGGGGGGGGGGGGGGGGGGGGGGGGGGGGGGGGGGGGGGGGGGGGGGGGGGGGGGGGGGGGGGGGGGGGGGGGGGGGGGGGGGGGGGGGGGGGGGGGGGGGGGGGGGGGGGGGGGGGGGGGGGGGGGGGGGGGGGGGGGGGGGGGGGGGGGGGGGGGGGGGGGGGGGGGGGGGGGGGGGGGGGGGGGGGGGGGGGGGGGGGGGGGGGGGGGGGGGGGGGGGGGGGGGGGGGGGGGGGGGGGGGGGGGGGGGGGGGGGGGGGGGGGGGGGGGGGGGGGGGGGGGGGGGGGGGGGGGGGGGGGGGGGGGGGGGGGGGGGGGGGGGGGGGGGGGGGGGGGGGGGGGGGGGGGGGGGGGGGGGGGGGGGGGGGGGGGGGGGGGGGGGGGGGGGGGGGGGGGGGGGGGGGGGGGGGGGGGGGGGGGGGGGGGGGGGGGGGGGGGGGGGGGGGGGGGGGGGGGGGGGGGGGGGGGGGGGGGGGGGGGGGGGGGGGGGGGGGGGGGGGGGGGGGGGGGGGGGGGGGGGGGGGGGGGGGGGGGGGGGGGGGGGGGGGGGGGGGGGGGGGGGGGGGGGGGGGGGGGGGGGGGGGGGGGGGGGGGGGGGGGGGGGGGGGGGGGGGGGGGGGGGGGGGGGGGGGGGGGGGGGGGGGGGGGGGGGGGGGGGGGGGGGGGGGGGGGGGGGGGGGGGGGGGGGGGGGGGGGGGGGGGGGGGGGGGGGGGGGGGGGGGGGGGGGGGGGGGGGGGGGGGGGGGGGGGGGGGGGGGGGGGGGGGGGGGGGGGGGGGGGGGGGGGGGGGGGGGGGGGGGGGGGGGGGGGGGGGGGGGGGGGGGGGGGGGGGGGGGGGGGGGGGGGGGGGGGGGGGGGGGGGGGGGGGGGGGGGGGGGGGGGGGGGGGGGGGGGGGGGGGGGGGGGGGGGGGGGGGGGGGGGGGGGGGGGGGGGGGGGGGGGGGGGGGGGGGGGGGGGGGGGGGGGGGGGGGGGGGGGGGGGGGGGGGGGGGGGGGGGGGGGGGGGGGGGGGGGGGGGGGGGGGGGGGGGGGGGGGGGGGGGGGGGGGGGGGGGGGGGGGGGGGGGGGGGGGGGGGGGGGGGGGGGGGGGGGGGGGGGGGGGGGGGGGGGGGGGGGGGGGGGGGGGGGGGGGGGGGGGGGGGGGGGGGGGGGGGGGGGGGGGGGGGGGGGGGGGGGGGGGGGGGGGGGGGGGGGGGGGGGGGGGGGGGGGGGGGGGGGGGGGGGGGGGGGGGGGGGGGGGGGGGGGGGGGGGGGGGGGGGGGGGGGGGGGGGGGGGGGGGGGGGGGGGGGGGGGGGGCGTCCCCAAAGGTGGGACGTTCCCGACCAAAAACCATCATGCTTGTTGTGAGAAGCTCCGCTTTGTCAGAAGCATATACCCAAAGCTGCCCTAGATGGGACACAATTTGTACCACGGCATGTCGGCTGCCCTTCCATGATAGCATGCCAAGTTTCATGAATTTCAGACGAGTTTTGGATTTACTAGAATTTAAAAACCAGGCATCTCAATGTTTTCCGGCAATCAACGGTGCCATGGTGTTTGAAATTCATTCCCATTTCTTGCATGGGACCTAAGCTTGCACCCAAGGACACATATTTGATTTTTCAACCAATTTATATGCACTGGAGCATGCGCATGTACTTCAAATTTGAATTATGCACATAAATGCATTGAAAACTCAGTTAATGCATAAAAATGTCCAAACGACCCCCAAAAAATCACAAAAAATCACACAACACTCCTGTTGTTCTATGTTGACACGAGAAAAAACTTGAAAGCAATAAGAGGCAATGGATATCATTCCGTCCCCAAAGGTGGGACGTTCCCTGCCGAAAACCATCATGCTTGTTGGGAGAAACTCTGGTTTGTGAGAAGCATATACCCAAACCTGCCCCAAATGGGACAAAATTTGGGGGGGGGGGGGGGGGGGGGGGGGGGGGGGGGGGGGGGGGGGGGGGGGGGGGGGGGGGGGGGGGGGGGGGGGGGGGGGGGGGGGGGGGGGGGGGGGGGGGGGGGGGGGGGGGGGGGGGGGGGGGGGGGGGGGGGGGGGGGGGGGGGGGGGGGGGGGGGGGGGGGGGGGGGGGGGGGGGGGGGGGGGGGGGGGGGGGGGGGGGGGGGGGGGGGGGGGGGGGGGGGGGGGGGGGGGGGGGGGGGGGGGGGGGGGGGGGGGGGGGGGGGGGGGGGGGGGGGGGGGGGGGGGGGGGGGGGGGGGGGGGGGGGGGGGGGGGGGGGGGGGGGGGGGGGGGGGGGGGGGGGGGGGGGGGGGGGGGGGGGGGGGGGGGGGGGGGGGGGGGGGGGGGGGGGGGGGGGGGGGGGGGGGGGGGGGGGGGGGGGGGGGGGGGGGGGGGGGGGGGGGGGGGGGGGGGGGGGGGGGGGGGGGGGGGGGGGGGGGGGGGGGGGGGGGGGGGGGGGGGGGGGGGGGGGGGGGGGGGGGGGGGGGGGGGGGGGGGGGGGGGGGGGGGGGGGGGGGGGGGGGGGGGGGGGGGGGGGGGGGGGGGGGGGGGGGGGGGGGGGGGGGGGGGGGGGGGGGGGGGGGGGGGGGGGGGGGGGGGGGGGGGGGGGGGGGGGGGGGGGGGGGGGGGGGGGGGGGGGGGGGGGGGGGGGGGGGGGGGGGGGGGGGGGGGGGGGGGGGGGGGGGGGGGGGGGGGGGGGGGGGGGGGGGGGGGGGGGGGGGGGGGGGGGGGGGGGGGGGGGGGGGGGGGGGGGGGGGGGGGGGGGGGGGGGGGGGGGGGGGGGGGGGGGGGGGGGGGGGGGGGGGGGGGGGGGGGGGGGGGGGGGGGGGGGGGGGGGGGGGGGGGGGGGGGGGGGGGGGGGGGGGGGGGGGGGGGGGGGGGGGGGGGGGGGGGGGGGGGGGGGGGGGGGGGGGGGGGGGGGGGGGGGGGGGGGGGGGGGGGGGGGGGGGGGGGGGGGGGGGGGGGGGGGGGGGGGGGGGGGGGGGGGGGGGGGGGGGGGGGGGGGGGGGGGGGGGGGGGGGGGGGGGGGGGGGGGGGGGGGGGGGGGGGGGGGGGGGGGGGGGGGGGGGGGGGGGGGGGGGGGGGGGGGGGGGGGGGGGGGGGGGGGGGGGGGGGGGGGGGGGGGGGGGGGGGGGGGGGGGGGGGGGGGGGGGGGGGGGGGGGGGGGGGGGGGGGGGGGGGGGGGGGGGGGGGGGGGGGGGGGGGGGGGGGGGGGGGGGGGGGGGGGGGGGGGGGGGGGGGGGGGGGGGGGGGGGGGGGGGGGGGGGGGGGGGGGGGGGGGGGGGGGGGGGGGGGGGGGGGGGGGGGGGGGGGGGGGGGGGGGGGGGGGGGGGGGGGGGCATGATGGTTTTCGGTAGGGAACGTCCCACCTTTGGGGACGAAACGATATCGATTGCCTCTTATTGCTTTCAAGTTTTTTCTCGTGTCAACATAGAAGAACAGGAGTGTTGTGTGATTTTTTGTGATTTTTCGGGGGTCGTTTGGACATTTTTATGCATTAACTGAGTTTTCAATGCATTTATGTGCATAATTCAAATTTGAAGTACATGCGCATGCTCCAGGGCATATAAATTGGTTGAAAAATCAAATATGTGTCCTTGGGTGCATGCTTAGGTCCCATGCAAGAAATGGGAATGAATTTCAAACACCATGGCACCTTTGATTGCCGGCAAAACATTGAGATGCCTGGTTTTTAAATTCTAGTAAATCCAAAACTCGTCTGAAATTCATGAAACTTGGCATGCTATCATGGAAGGGCAGCCGACATGCCGTGGTACAAATTTTGTCCCATCTAGTTCAGCTTTGGGTATATGCTTCTGACAAACCGGAGCTTCTCACAACAAGCATGATGGTTTTCGGTAGGGAACGTCCC
>JAAAWM010008151.1:0-12184 GCA_036873465.1 Thinopyrum obtusiflorum
CATTCACGTTAAATAGGGCACCATCTAAATCCGTTGAGACGACACCGTATGAACTATGGTTTGGCAAGAAACCTGAGCTGTCGTTTCTTAATGTTTGAGGTTGCGATGCTTATGTGAAAATGTTTCAACCTGATAAGCTCAAACCCAAATCGGAGAAGTGCGTCTTCATAGGATACCCAAAAGAAAATGTTGGGTACACCTTCTATCACAGATCCGAAGGCAAGTTATTCATTGCTAAGAATGGATCCTTTCTAGAGAAGGACTTTCTCTCAAAAGAAGTGAGTGGGAGGAAAGAAGAACTTGATGAGGTTACTATACATGCTCCCTTGTTGGAAAATAGTTCATCACAGAAATCTGTTCCTGTGACTACTACACCAATTAGTGAGGAAGCTAATGATGATGATCATGTAACTTCAGATCAAGTTAGTACCGAACCTCGTAGGTAAACCAGAGTGAGATCCGCACCAGAGTAGTACGGTAATCCTGTTCTGGAGGTCATGTTACTTGACCATGACAAGCCTACGAACTATGAGGAAGCGATGATGAGCCCAGATTCCACGAAATGGCTTGAGGCCATGAAATCTAAGATAAGATGATGCGGAGCATCCCAAGGTCATCCCCATGGACCTACCATTGTCTCATCAAGTGCCTAGTGGACCCATGACTCGATCACGTGCAAGATCTCTTGAAACCGAGGTGACATCTCTCCTCTCACAATTCCACTTCGATGCACATGAGACATGGCTACTACCTCATACGGACACTCTGTGCATACTCAGGTATCATGGAGAAGCTAAGGAGCAAGCACAAGAAGAAGAGGAAGATGGACGAGAAGACGGAGAAGAAGGAGGGCTCAAGGAAAAGTCCCAGCCATCGGACGACCGGCCAGGACCGGACGTCCGGCGCCTGAAGCATCAGCCGAGCCCCAGCGAGCGGACGTCCGGTCCAGACCGGACGACCGCCGTGACCGCACCCGAGCCAACATCAGCGGAAGTCCGGAGCTACCAGATGTCCAGCACCCCCATCGCAGAGCAGAACCAACGAACGTACGGAGGACACCGCATGACCGGCCGCTCCTGAGACACCGGACGATTGGCCACCAGTGGACGTCCGGTACCTGGCTGCGTCTAGATTCGGGCCTGAGGCCCATGTACCCCTACTTTCGCCCCCATTTGCACTTAGACTATATATAGACCTCCTATTCCTTCTAGCTAGGGTTAGCAAAGGATTAGCTCATATTTCGTGTGAGAGCTTTGCTAATCCACTTGGTTACCTTCTCCTCGGAGATTCGGGCCTCCTACGGAGAAGATCCCCCAAGCGGATTCAAGACCCCTCTTTAGGGAAGAACATCAAGACCTCCTCACAGAGAAGACCGTTACCTTTGTATCATCCTTGGTTGATCGTGTACCATGTGAACCCTATGTATCCGAGGATCTAGCACATGTGTGACTTTCTTGTGTTGGTTTAGTGATTCTCTTGTGTTTCCCTTGTGTTTTCCCTCGTTTCCCCCTCACATTCTTCGTGTTCTTCGCGGGATTCCTCTCCTTTCGTGAAAGATCGGGCGATTAGGGTTCTACCCTACATCATCTTGGTATCATGAGCCACGTTGATCATGATTTCGAAGCCTCCCCGTTGTGTTGCTAGCCTTGTTTTGTTGTTTTTCATCCTAATTCGAAAATTCCCCACAAAAATAGCCCCAATTTTTTTGTGAGTTGTTAGTGTGTTGAGATTTTGTTGGTTTGGATCCATGGATTTGCTTTGTTTTGAGTGGATCTAGCTTTTCCCCTTTGTCTCCACCACTTTCCATCCACGGGGGGGGGGGGGGGGGGGGGGGGGGGGGGGGGGGGGGGGGGGGGGGGGGGGGGGGGGGGGGGGGGGGGGGGGGGGGCGCCCCAGACATCCGGCCATCATGCCCGGGCATCCGGCCCCTGGCAGCACCACTTCCTCTCCACCGCCCGTTTCCATCCATATTTCGCCAAATTTTGTTCTGGTGCCCACATATACTTCTGCATACCACCACCACTTCCGCATACCAACACCATCGCTTACCACTTCCAACTCCAACAATTTTGGTCCCATTTTGCTTTGAGAATTTGAGTTGCGGTTCCGTGTCCTACTTGTGTTTCGGCTATTTAGGTATGGTTCGACATCAACATCACCACTGCTCGTCTTCACCACAGACACGTCATCAACAACGGTCACCTCGACTACATCTTGGTATTCGTCACACTCATTCGATCACCGTCATCTGTTCTTGCTAATGGACAAGGAACCAAAGAAACGGTAACCTCACCTTGGTATTGGACATATCATTCTTGCCATTACATTGATAGCCATCATAGCCTTATGCCTTTGCGTCGCTTACCTATCAAGGCTAGCTATTGAGTATTGCTAGCAACGAGACATGTGCACATTAGTGATCATACTTCCCATAGCATACATACATCATTGTTGCATATCTTGGTATCATCTCTTATGTCACAAGGTTGTCATCGCATACACAATTGCTATCTTGGTTCATGAAGCATTGCATGAGAAAAGAGCTCAAACAACAAAGAGCCAAACAAGCTTTCAAGCAAAAGGGAAAGATAAGCAAAGAGCTTTTAAGCAAGCACCATAGCATCATACAACACTAAGATTGTCATACTAGATCATCTTGGATCATATCATAGAAACACCATGCATAGAGCATACTTGGGATAGAAGTCGTTGCATTTTTGCTTAGTAGGTGGTGCACAAGTCTTTGTATCTACCTATTGTGCAATTGTTCTAGCGTCTCTCTAGTGTTTTGCAACAAGAGCATTTTTGTGGATTCCACATTTTGGCTCATCCTTGGTTGCACGACCCCACTTATCTTTTTGCGTGTGTGTTTCCGTGTACCTTATCTTGCTTGGTCTACTTGTTGCATTGCAATCTTGAGAATCTTTTCCAACATTATTGAGTCTCACTAACAATTGCATCAAATTTTGTGCCACCATCCTAACCAAGATCCACCATAAGCTTTTACTTGTGTAGGTGTGAGAAACCGACAAGAATTGGTACCAATTGTGCTATTTTCTTGTCCACATTGGAGTGATCATTGATTCACTTTCAACTTCGGTCAAGGTACATTTGGTATACGTTCTTCTCTTTCTACCACTCACATTTTTCTCTTGGAATGATGGATAGGCCAAGTACTTCAACCAACCCACTCTTCATTGAGCACGACGATGACATGAACTCCTACGTCACCAAGATCCACCTCTTTGGTGCACAACATGCTTTTCATCAAGAGAAACAAGCAATGAGTGAACGCATCGACAACCTCGCTGCCGACTTGCGACTCTCCGAGCAACATACCAAGGACTACTTCGACAACAAGCCTGACGATAACAAGCAAGAGAACAATGCGAGAATGGACGAGATTCGTGCTTTGTTGCTCAATCACTCTTCTTCCACTTCGTCCTCATCAAGAAGGAGCCGTTCAAGTCGACACTCCGACTTCACCCTCTCTGGCTCAAGCACACCGACATCAAACACACTTCGACGTGCCGCACGCAATGATATTCACTCAAACCTCAATCCTCTACGCGACACCAACTCTCAAGGGCACATACAACGTCAAACCCAAGAGGATTTTGCGCTAGCATGAGAAAGGCAACGACAATGCCAACATGAAGTGGAAGAGCAAGCACGTCTACACCAAGAAGCACAAGATGCCAAGGCACAACGCCAAGAACAAAAACTCCGTGAATCTCAAGCACTTGAGGAGCAACGTGCCCTTCAAGATTCAAGTCACACCGTAGCCACACGCAACCGCCATCGGCGTGAACAAGAGGAAGCACTTCACAAAGAGGTTCAAGAAAGAAGATTTCAAGATCGCGTGCATTGTCAAGTTCCTCAAGTTCCTCCTCGAGCTCGACAAGCTCCCCAACAATCTCGCCAAGAACATCAAGTTCATCAAGAGCATGAAGACAATGGAAATCCTCCACGACAAGATAGGGGGGGGGAAAGCTTTGTCAACTCCAAGTCACCCTCCTACTACAAGCAACTTCAAGCCGAGAGCTTCATCATCATCCACTCCAACCGATGAGACCGTCAAGACGAGTTCCTCCAAGTTCAATGGAAGCAACGATCCCGAAGAGTATCTTTCATGGGCATTGAAGGTCAACAAAATCTTCCGTTTGCACAACTATGAAGAAGAGAAGAAGATCGCAATGGCATCCCTTGAGTTCCAAGACTATATCCTCATTTGGTTGGAACAAATAATCGAGCGCCATGAGGCAAGAGGTGAACCAGCAATCACTACCTGGGCACAAATGAAGGATGTCATGAGAGCACGCTTCGTGCCTACCTACTACAACCGCGACCTCTTCAAGAAACTCCAACTACTCAAGCAAGGAACTAAGAGAGTTTAAGAGTACTACAAGGAGATGGAGATTGCCATGATAAGAGCCAATGTCACGGAAGATGATGAGCAAACTATGGCACGTTTCTTGAATGGACTCAACCACCCTATCAAGAAGATCGCCGACTTCCAACCATACTTAAACCACATCAAGCTCGTGCATCAAGCTACAAAAGTAGAATGTCACATGCAAGACGATTTCAAGTATGCCAAGTTCTCATCCAAGTCCTACGGCTTCTCTGAAAACCAAGCTTCAATGACTCCTACACCGTCTACCCAGCCTTCTACAAGCAACATCGACAAGTCGAGTTCCAAGAAAGCTTTGTCAACTCCAAGTCACCCTCCTACTACAAGCAACTTCAAGCCGAGAGCTTCATCATCATCCACTCCAACCGATGAGACCGTCAAGACGAGTTCCTGGGGGGGGGGGGGGGGGGGGGGGGGGGGGGGGGGGGGGGGGGGGGGGGGGGGGGGGGGGGGGGGGGGGGGGGGGGGGGGGGGGGGGGGGGGGGGGGGGGGGGGGGGGGGGGGGGGGGGGGGGGGGGGGGGGGGGGGGGGGGGGGGGGGGGGGGGGGGGGGGGGGGGGGGGGGGGGGGGGGGGGGGGGGGGGGGGGGGGGGGGGGGGGGGGGGGGGGGGGGGGGGGGGGGGGGGGGGGGGGGGGGGGGGGGGGGGGGGGGGGGGGGGGGGGGGGGGGGGGGGGGGGGGGGGGGGGGGGGGGGGGGGGGGGGGGGGGGGGGGGGGGGGGGGGGGGGGGGGGGGGGGGGGGGGGGGGGGGGGGGGGGGGGGGGGGGGGGGGGGGGGGGGGGGGGGGGGGGGGGGGGGGGGGGGGGGGGGGGGGGGGGGGGGGGGGGGGGGGGGGGGGGGGGGGGGGGGGGGGGGGGGGGGGGGGGGGGGGGGGGGGGGGGGGGGGGGGGGGGGGGGGGGGGGGGGGGGGGGGGGGGGGGGGGGGGGGGGGGGGGGGGGGGGGGGGGGGGGGGGGGGGGGGGGGGGGGGGGGGGGGGGGGGGGGGGGGGGGGGGGGGGGGGGGGGGGGGGGGGGGGGGGGGGGGGGGGGGGGGGGGGGGGGGGGGGGGGGGGGGGGGGGGGGGGGGGGGGGGGGGGGGGGGGGGGGGGGGGGGGGGGGGGGGGGGGGGGGGGGGGGGGGGGGGGGGGGGGGGGGGGGGGGGGGGGGGGGGGGGGGGGGGGGGGGGGGGGGGGGGGGGGGGGGGGGGGGGGGGGGGGGGGGGGGGGGGGGGGGGGGGGGGGGGGGGGGGGGGGGGGGGGGGGGGGGGGGGGGGGGGGGGGGGGGGGGGGGGGGGGGGGGGGGGGGGGGGGGGGGGGGGGGGGGGGGGGGGGGGGGGGGGGGGGGGGGGGGGGGGGGGGGGGGGGGGGGGGGGGGGGGGGGGGGGGGGGGGGGGGGGGGGGGGGGGGGGGGGGGGGGGGGGGGGGGGGGGGGGGGGGGGGGGGGGGGGGGGGGGGGGGGGGGGGGGGGGGGGGGGGGGGGGGGGGGGGGGGGGGGGGGGGGGGGGGGGGGGGGGGGGGGGGGGGGGGGGGGGGGGGGGGGGGGGGGGGGGGGGGGGGGGGGGGGGGGGGG
This sequence comes from Thinopyrum obtusiflorum, assembly GCA_036873465.1. NCBI lineage: Eukaryota > Viridiplantae > Streptophyta > Magnoliopsida > Poales > Poaceae > Thinopyrum > Thinopyrum obtusiflorum. Next base: position 5,961 of record JAAAWM010008151.1, read on the forward strand.
GGGGGGGGGGGGGGGGGGGGGGGGGGGGGGGGGGGGGGGGGGGGGGGGGGGGGGGGGGGGGGGGGGGGGGGGGGGGGGGGGGGGGGGGGGGGGGGGGGGGGGGGGGGGGGGGGGGGGGGGGGGGGGGGGGGGGGGGGGGGGGGGGGGGGGGGGGGGGGGGGGGGGGGGGGGGGGGGGGGGGGGGGGGGGGGGGGGGGGGGGGGGGGGGGGGGGGGGGGGGGGGGGGGGGGGGGGGGGGGGGGGGGGGGGGGGGGGGGGGGGGGGGGGGGGGGGGGGGGGGGGGGGGGGGGGGGGGGGGGGGGGGGGGGGGGGGGGGGGGGGGGGGGGGGGGGGGGGGGGGGGGGGGGGGGGGGGGGGGGGGGGGGGGGGGGGGGGGGGGGGGGGGGGGGGGGGGGGGGGGGGGGGGGGGGGGGGGGGGGGGGGGGGGGGGGGGGGGGGGGGGGGGGGGGGGGGGGGGGGGGGGGGGGGGGGGGGGGGGGGGGGGGGGGGGGGGGGGGGGGGGGGGGGGGGGGGGGGGGGGGGGGGGGGGGGGGGGGGGGGGGGGGGGGGGGGGGGGGGGGGGGGGGGGGGGGGGGGGGGGGGGGGGGGGGGGGGGGGGGGGGGGGGGGGGGGGGGGGGGGGGGGGGGGGGGGGGGGGGGGGGGGGGGGGGGGGGGGGGGGGGGGGGGGGGGGGGGGGGGGGGGGGGGGGGGGGGGGGGGGGGGGGGGGGGGGGGGGGGGGGGGGGGGGGGGGGGGGGGGGGGGGGGGGGGGGGGGGGGGGGGGGGGGGGGGGGGGGGGGGGGGGGGGGGGGGGGGGGGGGGGGGGGGGGGGGGGGGGGGGGGGGGGGGGGGGGGGGGGGGGGGGGGGGGGGGGGGGGGGGGGGGGGGGGGGGGGGGGGGGGGGGGGGGGGGGGGGGGGGGGGGGGGGGGGGGGGGGGGGGGGGGGGGGGGGGGGGGGGGGGGGGGGGGGGGGGGGGGGGGGGGGGGGGGGGGGGGGGGGGGGGGGGGGGGGGGATATGATCCCAAGTATGCTATGGTTCTTTCTTAAAAGCTCTTTGCTTATCTTTAAACTCTATTGAAGTGTTGTCGGTTTTGTATATTATTTTGTCAGCGTGTTTAGTTGCACTGGTGGCGATCTTTGATGCCCAGTGTATGTAATCTGCCGTCTACTTGTGCTTTATTAGCATAGTGGCAAACTTTGATGCCTAGTGGATGTAATATGCCGTAATTTCTTTATTGTACAGTCTAGATTTTTTTCTTATTCACGATGCTGCAGTTATTTTAGTGTGTATATATCATGTCTTCTTAGTAAAATGGCCTAACCGTAAAATTACGGTACATAATCGGGCCGTCATGCAAATCACCATGTATGATCCGCGTCATGGGCCCCGTCATCTTGGTTCATTAACAAGCCTAAATGTAAACTGGCCCACTAGTAGATTCGGGCCTTTAATAGGCCGAGTAAACCACCGGCCCTATTTTCCCAGGAAAACTCAATGGGCCTTTAGGAGGCTGAAAAGTAGGTTGGGCCTGAAACGTGCCGAACAGCTCACGGGCCGGCAGCAGGCCGAAATAGACCCCGACCCATGAATGTGCCAATCAAATCATGGGCTTATAACAGGCCAAAATTGTCTCAGTCCTTGTTTGGCCCAATCAGATTATCGGCTGCGAGTAGGCCGGATGCAAACCGGGCCGTAGTTAGGCCCAACTATATGACAGGCTTTTATCAGCCAAAATTAATAAAGGGACAAAATGTTAAACGGGCCCTTAACAGGCCAAAACTAATATCAGGCCGAATTACTAAATGGGCCTTTAGCAAGTGGGCCCAAAATCATAGCGTCCAGTTGACGGGCCGAATCTGATATGGGCCATAATTTAGCCCAAAGCCTCTAAAAGGGCTGGACCTGATCTGGGCCGTAATTTTGCCCAAAACATGGTAGGCTTTTAACGGACTGGATCTCATATGGGCCATTATTCGGCCCGGAATGTGGTAGGCCATTAATGGACCGGATCAAATATGGGCAGGCATTTGGCCCAAAACATGGCAGCCAGTTAATGGCCCGACCTACTAGGGTCCTCAAAATCTTGTGGGCCTATAGCTGGGCTGGCCCATTAATGTTGGCAAAATATCATGGGCCTTTAGCTGGGCCGGCCCATTATGGTCCACAAAAATCTTGTGGGCCTTCACCTGGGCCGGCCCATTATGGCCCGCAAAAATCTTGTGGGCCTTTACCTGGTCCGGCCCATTATGGCCCGCAAAATCTTGTGGGCCTTTAGCTAGGCCGGCCCATTATGGTCCACAAAATATTGTGCGCCTTTAGTTGGGCCGGCCCATTTAAACTTTATGGACCACTTTTGGGTCGATCCACGTGTTAACATATCATAGACGCATCTCGCCCATTGGATGAGTGACACATGTGCCAACACGGAGCTGAAACGTGTTTCCTACAGCCAATGATGATTTTACACGTGGAAAATACCCATTGGTCCAGGCTGTAAATGGGTTATCGGATCCAAAACCGGACCCGATAGCTTAAGGCGTTCCGTTACGGTGGATGCCACGTGTCGGTCACCCTTGACCAAAGCACTTCTGTGACACGCGATTTATCGTCATGGAAGTGTACACTTCCGTGATGATAATTTTGGTAATGTCATGGAACACTTCTACGACAACATAGGTATGACTATCTTGATTCTGTCATAAATTTGTCATGGATGTACATGCATGACAGAAAACATGACCTACTGTGACAAATACGTATCATCACGGAAGTGTATTTTTTTGTAGTGAGAGTCGCAAGTCGGCGGCGAGGTTGTCGATGCGTTCACTCATTGCTTGTTGCTCTTGATGCAAAGCACGTTGTGCACCAAAGAGGTGGCTCTTGGTGACGTAGGAGTTCATATCGTCGTCGTGCTCAATGAAGAGTGGGTTGGTCGAAGTACTTGGCCTATCCATCATTCCAAGATAAAAATGTGAGTGGTAGAAAGAGAAGAATGAATACCAAATGTACCTTGACCGAAGTTGAAAGTGGATCAATGATCGCTCCAATGTGGTCAAGGAAATAGCACGATTGGTACCAATTCTTGTCGGTTTATCACACCTACACAAGTAAAAGCTTATGGTGGAGCTTGGTTAGGATGGTGGCACAAAATTTGATGCAATTGTAAGTGAGCTTCAATAATGTTGGAAAAGATTCGCAAGATTGCAATGCAACAAGTAGACCAAGCAATGTAATGTACACGGAAACACACACGCAAAGAGATAAGTGGGGTTGGGCAACCAAGGTTGAGCCAAAATGCGGAATCCACAAAAATGCTCTTGTTGCACAACACTAGAGAGATGCTAGCACAATTGCACAATAGGAGGATGCAAAGACTTGTGCACAACCCACTAAGCAAAAATGCAACGACTTTGATCCCAAGTATGCTCTATGCAAGGTGTTTCTATGATATGATCCCAAGTATGCTATGGTTCTTTCTTAAAAGCTCTTTGCTTATCTTTTCCTTTTGCTTAAAAGCTTGTTTGGCTCTTTGATGTTTGAGCTCTTTTCTCATGCAATGCTTGACGAACCAAGATAGCAAGTGTGTATGCGATGACAACCTTGTGACACACGAGATGATCCCAAGATATGCAACAATGATATATGTATGCTATGGGAAGTATGATCACTAATGTGCACAAGTCTCGTTGCCGACAATACTCAATGGCTAGTCTCGATGGGTAAGCAACGCAAAGGAGTAAGTCTATGATGGCTATCAATGTAATGGCAAGATTGATGTATCACGATACCAAGATGAGGTTACCGTTCTTGCTTACGGTATGGTGTCAAAATGGTGGAACGAATACCAAGATGTAGTCGAGGTGATCGCTGTTGATGACGCGTTTGTGGCGAAGTTGAGCGGCGGTGATGTTGATGTCAAACCGTACCTAGCTAGCCGAAACACAAGTAGGACACGGTACCGCAACTCAAATTCTCAAAGCTCGAAGTAGCAAACGTGTCGGAGAATGAAACGAGTAAGCAATGGTGGTGGTATGCGGTGGTGATGGTGTAAAGGTGGTAGGAGTGCATATGCGGAAATGTGGGCAGTGGTGGTCACCAAAACTGAAGAAAATTCAGTTTTGTCAGGTAACTCCGGACGTCAGGTGGTGAGCGGTCATCTAGTTGTCGGACGACCGGTGGCGAGCGGACGTCCGGTGCCTGGGCACTGTTCGGGCACGGGATGAACTTCACGTGTACGAGGTGGATGAGGTGAAAATTGTCGAATCCGGGCAATTTTGTGGATGGAAAGGGTGGGGAAAGGGGGGAAAAGCTAGATCCACTCAAAACAAAGCAAATCCACAGATCAAATCCAACAAAATTTCAACACACCAACAAATCACAAAAAAATTGGGGTTATTTTTGTGGGGAATTTTCGAATTTGGGACAAAATCAACAAAAACTAGGCTAGCAACACAACAGGGAGGCTCCAAAATCATGATCAACAAGGCTCTGATACCAAGATTATGTAGGGTAGGAACCCTAACCGGGCGATCTTTCACGAAAGGAGCGGATCCCGCGATGAACACGAAGAACACGAGGAGGGAAACGAGGAAAAACGCGTGGAAAACACAAGAGAACACTCAAACCAACAAGTATGATCACACATGCGCTAGATCCATGAACACAAAGGAAGATACAATATCCACAATCAACTAGGGACGATACAAAGGTAGCCGATCTTCTCTGAAAGAAGGTCTTGAGGTTCTTACCGTAAAGGGGTCTTGTATCCGCTTGGGGGATCTTCTCTGTAGGAGGCGCAATCTCCGAGGAGAAGGTAACCAAGTGGATGAGTAAAGCTCTCACACGAAATATGAGCTAAACCTTTGCTAACCCTAGCTAGGATGAATAGGAGGTCTATTTATAGTCTTAGTGCAAATGGGGGGCGAAAGGAGGGGTAAATGGGCTTCGGCCCCGAAACTGGACACAGCTAGGTACCGGATGTCCGCTGGGTACCGGTCGTCCGGGGTCTCATGAGAAACCGGCCGTCCGGTGGCTTCCGGACATCCGCTGGATCCGTTCTGTGATGGGGGTGCCGGAGGTCCGGTCTCTTCGGACTTCCGCTGATATGGGCTCGGGTTCGGTCGCGCCGGTCGTCCGGTCTAGGCCGGACGTTCGCTCATTTGGCTCGGGTGCAAGGGCAACGGTCGTTCGGTCTGGACCAGACGTCCGCTCGCTGGGGCTCGGCTATTGCTTCAGGCTCCGGACGTCCGGTCCCGGCCGGTCGTCCGTTAGCTGGGACTGTTCCTGCAGCTCTCCTTCTTCTCAGTCTTCACGTCCATCTTCCTCTTCTTCTTCTCCTTGTTCCTTAGCTTCTCCACGATACCTGGCTATGCACATTGTGTCCGTATGAGGTAGTAGCCATGTCTCATGTGCATCAAAGTGAAAATGTGAGATGAGAGATGTCACCTCGATTTCAAGGGCTCTTGCACGTGCTCGTGCCATGGGTCCGCTAGGCACTTGGTGAGGCGATGGTAGGTCCATGGGGATGACCTTGGGATGCTCCGCATCAACTAGCCAACAAAATGGCAAAGCGGAACGTATCCTCCGAACCCTCAACAATGGCGTCTGCGTGCTCCTGTTCTATGCCTCCATGCCACCGCACTTCTGGGCCGAAGCCCTCAGCACCTCCACTTACTTGCTCAACTGCCGACCGTGTCACTCCACTGTGCCGCGGTCACCACACGAGCTACTTTTAGGCGTGCCACTCGACTACTCCATCCTATGTGTATCCAGTTGTCTTTGCTTCCCTAACCTCACCTCCACAGCTCGCCACAAACTAGATCATCGCTCCACTGCATGTGTCTTCCTAGGATACCCTCCCGATCACCGCAGGTACCGGTGCTTTGATCTTGTCTCGCGACGTGTGTTCACCTCTCAGCATGTTCTCTTCCATGAAGATGTGTTCCCCTTCGCCACATCCCCTGCCACTAACACCGCCGCGCCAGCCGTCTCTGCGCCGCCCATTGTTTTGCAAGGTGCCAATCACACTCCCGCGCCCGCATGTGCGCGCGCTTCTGGTTCCTTCAACCACGGCGGCCCGATCTGCACCCGACAGCGCCCCGCGCGATCCCTCGCGCACGGATTCGCGGCTTTCAAGCTCCACCGTCAGATCGATGGCGGACGGCTCCACGGGACCGCCTGATCGCGTGCCCTTTCCACGTTCAAGAGTGGGTGTTGGATGCCCACAGAACGGCTCCACGGCGT
>JAAAWM010008152.1:0-12194 GCA_036873465.1 Thinopyrum obtusiflorum
TTCCAAAGGTGGAAGTGATAAGTATGGAGTGTCGAACCCACAAGGAGCTAAAGTTAAGATTAATATTCTCTCAAGTCCTATCTGCCACTGATACGACTCTACGTACACCGAACGTTTGCTTCCAACTAGAAACGAGAAATAAAACTACGTTGTGGGTATGAAGAGGATAACTTTGCATGATATCGGAGAGCTAAAATATAAAAGTAGGTTCTGTTATCATAAAGTTAGAATATATTACTAAATATTATAAATAGCGAGTGTGGGATAATGATGGGTCGGTGTGCGGAATTATCCTAGGCAATTGTTAACAAGATCGGTAATCACTATTGCAATTTCATATGAGGGAGAGGCATAAGCTAACATACTTTCTCTTCTTGGATCATATGCACTTATGATTGGAACTCTAGCAAGCATCCGCAACTACTAAAGACCATTAAGGTAAAACCCAACCATAGCATTAAAGTATCAAGTCCCCTTTATCCCATACGCCGTGACCCACTTATCCGTGTTTATGCTTCTGTCACTCAAGCAACACAGACAATAAGTAAACCATGGACATATTGCAACACCCTACAGCGGGAATCCCTCACGCTTGCGCGACACGGAGGGCACCATAGGACAGCACCAAAATAAAACATACAACTCATACCAATCTAGATCATCAATCAACCCAAAAGACAAAGGATATCTACTCAAAACATCATAGGATGGCAACACATCATTGGATCATAATATGTAGCATAAAGCACCATGTTCAAGTAGGGATTACAGCGGAGTGCGGGAGAGTGGACCGCGTAAAAGAGATGAGGATGGTGATGATGATGGTGATGTTGATGAAGACGATCACCGCGGCGATGATTTCCCTCCCGATGGCACTCCGGCGCCACCGAGAGAGAGGAGGAGAGGTTCTCCCCCTTGTGCTTCCTCCTCCATGGCCTCCCCCCTAGATGGGGAGAGGTTCTCCCTCTGGTCCTTGGCCTTCATGGCGATGATGGCCCCTCCGGGATCCTTCCCCATGGCCTCCGGTGATGATGGCCCCCTCCGGCAGGGTGCCCGAGAGGGCCTAGATTGATTTCTCGTGGCTACAGAGGCTTGCGGCGGTGGAACTTCCGATCTAGGTTATTTTCTGGAGGTTTCTGTATTTATAGGAATTTTTGGCGTCGGTTTCACGTCAAGGGGGTCTCCGAGTCGTCCACGAGATAGGGGCCCACGCCCAGGGGGGTGGGCGCGCCGCCCACCCTCGTGGACAGCCCGGGACTCTTCTGGCCCAACTCTTTTACTCCAGGGGCTTCTTTTGGTCAATAAAAAATCATCAAAAATTGGCACGTCAATTGGACTCCGTTTGGTATTCCTTTTCTGTAAAACTCAAAAACAAGGAAAAAACAGAAACTGGCACTGGGCTTTAGGTTAATAGGTTAGTCCCAAAAATCATATAAAATAGCATATAAATGTATATAAAATATCCAAGATGGATAATATAATAGCATGAATACTTCATAAATTATAGATACGTTGGAGACGTATCAATACTGGGCGCCTCGAGACGAAGAAGAGACTTCGGCCAAGGCAAGAACCAGCCCTTGCATGCGCCAATCATCTTAGGGGTCTCGTTGTCATCGACTGGTACCGGAGGAGGCAAATCCTCGAAGCCCGCAAAGACACTGGCCACGTTAACCTTGAAGACGCCATCGGGCATCTCTCGGTTGTGGAACATGCGGTCCTTTGGCTTCACGATCGTTGCCTTTCCCACGACCACCTTCTGGCCCTTGATGTCGTAGAGTACGGTGCACGGGGTGTCGTCGGCCTACGAAGGAGACATGTCTGCGACGTCAAACATCCGAAAGGCAACTGAAATGGAAGACTATAGACATGCTGGTGAACAGGGTATGACGCGTAATTACCGTGAGGGCGTCGAGCTCAGCCAGCGATGAAGGCCCACCGAGCATGCAAGAGACGGAGGTCGGGCTGCTATGAACAGGAGCGGGACCTTTTGCGGTTGCTTGAGCAGGTGTTGGTGCTCTGGTGTTCACCGAATTGCTCCCGACAAGTGACCGCTGCATTGACGGCCCCGAGCAACTCTTCTTTGGTCTCAGCTTTGGTCTTATCGACCGCAATCTTGACCTTCTCGTCGATGCTCTGCTGAGTGACGACCGAGCATCTCTTCTTTCTTTCCTCTGGCTCCTCGTGGTAGCACGTCTTCCATGAGGCGCCATCTCCGATGCCGTGCACATGTCCATAGGACGGCGGCTTGTCCACCGGGACCTTCTTCAGTATGTTCAGGGCCCGGTTGAATGGGGTGTCCCACTTGGGCCTCGCCGATGACTGTGACGACTCGTTGCTTTTGGCTGCCTTTTGGTGCTGCTCTTTCTGCAAAAGGAACGTGGATGGTTTACTAATGTGACAAAAATTGCAGTCGAATTGATTGGAAGCTATAATATGATAATGTGGTAATATAAAAATTACCAGAAGTCTCATGAACTCCCTCGTGTTTGGGTCCGTGTAAAAGTGCTTTTTGTCTTTGTCCCACTTGTACCGGGCCCTGATCCAGTCATGCTCCAGCGGGTTGGTGAACTCCGCCAAGGGGTCTGGGATTCCATGACTTTCACGTTCGGCGTCCTCCTTGGCCCATACGTGCTGCTTCCCCTCGTAACCACGGCTTCCGAGGTGGTGGGGAGGCATGTTCCTGGCCTGGAGCGCCTTCATTTTCTCCAACCTTGCCTTAACACTTTCTTTACCGCAATTCTCCTTGAATTTTGCAAAGTCCTCTTCCGTTATTGACGGATTATCAGCATGAATCTTGGACCACGGTTCATTCTTCGCAATCGCTTTTTTCACCCAAACTTTCCAGGCGGACAAGTCGTTGGTGAACGTCACCATCGCCTTGTCGTTTATCTTTGTCATGGCGATGTCTTCCCACGGATCTTTATATTTTTCTTCATTCCGGCCGGGGAACAAGAACCTATTGTGCAACTTCTTTAGGAGCATGTTCTCCATATGTGGTATCTGCCTCAACCTCTCGTCGTTGATGTTGGCGGTTTCCCTGAGGATGCATCCAAGTTGATTGCCCCAGCACGAGCGCGCTTCCTCCGGCTTCGTTGGCTCTAACTTCTTGGGGTGCATCTCCGTGACCATAATTTGTCCGATGCCAAGCTCGTTTCGTCTTCGTGTCCTCTTCTTCTTCGGTGCTTTACCGGCTACGACAGCATCGTTGCCGGTCTCGAGGGTGTTGTCAGTGCCGGTGCCAGTGCTGGTGCCGGTGTCGGCGTCGGTGTCGGGGTTGGTGCCACAGCCGCCACCATGCAACCCCATCTGGTGTTCGTCCAGGTAATCGAAATAGTGATTTGCTGCCTCGATGGGGTATTCGAGGCGAGCAAAACCACCCACGACTTCGGCGTCGGTAGACATGTTTCCTATTGATCAACAATTTGTAGCTAAAAGATATAATGAAGAGGAAAAGGGGGCCTATGTTTGGTCGGAATGTTGATTCATTCCCCTTCCGGCAAATCCCGGGTACTCCATATGTCCTCGTTTCTAGCACAAGTCATGCCGAAAATCACGGAAATTTTCGGCATGACCTTTGCTAAAAAGTGGACATATGGAGCGCCTGAAATTTGCCGAAACGGAAATGAATCAACATTCCAGCAAAACATAGGCCACTCAGATATTTTTCGACAATTGGCACAAGTTCATATAACAGATTTGATGCTATCTCAAGAGAACATGGCAACATTATATAACAGATTTCCAAGACTTAGCAAATTAACCATTAGCTACTGCCCTAAACAAATTTGCCCTAGCTAAATTTGCTCATTTGCTAAAAAAATTGGCCCTAGCTATATTTGCTACTGCCCTAATTAGCTACAGTTTTTAATTTGCTACTGTTTTTATACCTAATTTTTGCTACTGTTTTTATACCTATTTTTTTGCTAACTTGCTACAAAAATTTGCTAACTTGCTAAAAAACAAAAAATTGCTAATCAGCTACTGCCCTAATTTGCTAAATTTGCTAATTTTGTTTGCTAAATTTGCTAACTTGCCCTAAAATTTGCTAAATTTGCCCTAAACAGAGGCTCGGGCAGGGGAGAGGAGAGGGAGAGGAGGACGGGGGGGGGGGGGGGGGGGGGGGGGGGGGGGGGGGGGGGGGGGGGGGGGGGGGGGGGGGGGGGGGGGGGGGGGGGGGGGGGGGGGGGGGGGGGGGGGGGGGGGGGGGGGGGGGGGGGGGGGGGGGGGGGGGGGGGGGGGGGGGGGGGGGGGGGGGGGGGGGGGGGGGGGGGGGGGGGGGGGGGGGGGGGGGGGGGGGGGGGGGGGGGGGGGGGGGGGGGGGGGGGGGGGGGGGGGGGGGGGGGGGGGGGGGGGGGGGGGGGGGGGGGGGGGGGGGGGGGGGGGGGGGGGGGGGGGGGGGGGGGGGGGGGGGGGGGGGGGGGGGGGGGGGGGGGGGGGGGGGGGGGGGGGGGGGGGGGGGGGGGGGGGGGGGGGGGGGGGGGGGGGGGGGGGGGGGGGGGGGGGGGGGGGGGGGGGGGGGGGGGGGGGGGGGGGGGGGGGGGGGGGGGGGGGGGGGGGGGGGGGGGGGGGGGGGGGGGGGGGGGGGGGGGGGGGGGGGGGGGGGGGGGGGGGGGGGGGGGGGGGGGGGGGGGGGGGGGGGGGGGGGGGGGGGGGGGGGGGGGGGGGGGGGGGGGGGGGGGGGGGGGGGGGGGGGGGGGGGGGGGGGGGGGGGGGGGGGGGGGGGGGGGGGGGGGGGGGGGGGGGGGGGGGGGGGGGGGGGGGGGGGGGGGGGGGGGGGGGGGGGGGGGGGGGGGGGGGGGGGGGGGGGGGGGGGGGGGGGGGGGGGGGGGGGGGGGGGGGGGGGGGGGGGGGGGGGGGGGGGGGGGGGGGGGGGGGGGGGGGGGGGGGGGGGGGGGGGGGGGGGGGGGGGGGGGGGGGGGGGGGGGGGGGGGGGGGGGGGGGGGGGGGGGGGGGGGGGGGGGGGGGGGGGGGGGGGGGGGGGGGGGGGGGGGGGGGGGGGGGGGGGGGGGGGGGGGGGGGGGGGGGGGGGGGGGGGGGGGGGGGGGGGGGGGGGGGGGGGGGGGGGGGGGGGGGGGGGGGGGGGGGGGGGGGGGGGGGGGGGGGGGGGGGGGGGGGGGGGGGGGGGGGGGGGGGGGGGGGGGGGGGGGGGGGGGGGGGGGGGGGGGGGGGGGGGGGGGGGGGGGGGGGGGGGGGGGGGGGGGGGGGGGGGGGGGGGGGGGGGGGGGGGGGGGGGGGGGGGGGGGGGGGGGGGGGGGGGGGGGGGGGGGGGGGGGGGGGGGGGGGGGGGGGGGGGGGGGGGGGGGGGGGGGGGGGGGGGGGGGGGGGGGGGGGGGGGGGGGGGGGGGGGGGGGGGGGGGGGGGGGGGGGGGGGGGGGGGGGGGGGGGGGGGGGGGGGGGGGGGGGGGGGGGGGGGGGGGGGGGGGGGGGGGGGGGGGGGGGGGGGGGGGGGGGGGGGGGGGGGGGGGGGGGGGGGGCAAGGCTTCTGCCGCCTACCTGATCAGGGTAGCGCTGCCGCATAACCTTCCCTAGTTGGAGGCACCGGCGAGAGGCATGACAATAGACCGAATTAGGGCTGCCCCATCCCAGCAAGTGTGGTTGCACTGGTAAGCTCGATTCGGCACCCACTATGACTCAGCCAACAGGTGTTCAAGTTTGATTAACATCCGGTTAAACTTGATTGATGATATGCTGAGTCATGATACATGATGAAACCAGAATGTACATGAGCATGGTACAACCCTAGCAGGAATGGACAGCATAATATCCGGATCATGACAATAACAATATGCGAGTGTTTCACCACTACATGCATAGGGCATAGCAAGCATGAGTACCATCCTTAAGTCTATGGCTAATGACTAGGCAGCAAGCAAACATGTCATTATCCAGGAATGATGGATTAAGTATGATCATAATAATGATGATAACTACTTAGCCACTAGTAGGTTACTTAGGCATTTGCATATTAAATCACATTCAAGCAAAAGTCCATAGTCATTGCAAATCTTATCATGCCAATGGTTATTGTGGCTTGCCTTGCACCAGAGAGATAAGAGGGGTACTCCTGATCCTCAAAAGAATCTGTAAAACATTTTTGAAAATACTTTTTCAATAACCACATAGAGCATTTTCTACTGTCCAGTAATTCTAGACAGCAGAGAAAAATACCAAAAATTTACATAAAATAAAGGGGCTCATAAGAAAAATACTGCAAAAAGAATGAGTTTAATTGGACTTATGGTTTAAGAGTTATTCTAGGTCAAAGTTCAGTCAAACTTCTGATTAGAATTGATTTAAACTAAAAACAGAGAAACTACCAGGGGCGGCCACGTCGAAGGCGTAAGGGAGGAATGCGCCTCCACTTACGTACCGCTTCGCACGCGCGCTAGCCACTGGCGGGTGGGGCCCGGCTGTCTCATATGAACGGAGGGGGAGGGAAACAGAGAGAGACGGCGACCGCCGGCGATGCTCACCGGCGTAGAGGCGACGGCCGGACTGGGAGATGGCGGGGATGGATCGGGTCGACGAAGGCGAACACTCCCGTACCCGTAGCTCCTCGGATGGTGGCCGGACGGCGACGCCCGCTTCAACTCAGGCGGCGGCGAGGTTGGGGGGGGGGGGGGGGGGGGGGGGGGGGGGGGGGGGGGGGGGGGGGGGGGGGGGGGGGGGGGGGGGGGGGGGGGGGGGGGGGGGGGGGGGGGGGGGGGGGGGGGGGGGGGGGGGGGGGGGGGGGGGGGGGGGGGGGGGGGGGGGGGGGGGGGGGGTTGGAGCAGAAGAGCTCCCCGGCTCTGCTTCTGAGCTCCTGGAGAAGATTAAGTGGAAGGGGAGGAGGTGGATGAGAAGAAATGAGGCCGAGAGGCCTTTAAATAGGGGAGCGAGGGGAGGCGGAGCCGGATCCCGCCATTGCCGTGCGGTCTCCTCAAGTACGGCGGGCTTGGCAGCTGGCGGCTCGTCGCGGCGTGGCTTGAGGTCGACTAGAGCACGCAGAGGCGACGGGACCAGTCCGGAGCATTCAATGGCGCGGAGACAACGATGGCGACGCATGCTCACTGTACTGCCCGTGGCGGAGCTTGGCAGCGAGCGGCGGCGGCCGTTTCTGGCGACCACGAGGGTTCTGGACTGTCCAGGTGGACGACGGGGACGAAGTCGGCACAAGGGGACGGGGAGACATCGAGCAGGGGAGGCAGGGCGATCGTGACAGAAGCGGGCGGCGCACAGAGCACGAGCTTTGGCCTGGCATACGCGTGGTCACCGCCTGCCTTGGTGTCCACGGCGCATTCTGACCCATCCCACCATGTCTAGTCGATCGACCCTGGTCCCTGTGGTCTCACAGTGCCTTTGAATTGACCAAAGATGCAGAGAACAGAGAGGTGGCTCAACGACAAGTTTCTGAACAGCATCAAGAGAGGGATCCAGAAGAGATACGAATGGGCATTGGGATCAAACAAGTTGTCTGGAGTGTTCAGTGTTGGAAGGACTACCAACTGACCAAGTTTGAGGTACTTTCATCAAGATTTGCCCATGGTTCCTTCACAAACCACATTCTGGTCCACAATTGGGAATCTTGAAGTAGTGCTCAATTGGCTGAATGAATTTTCCTGAAACTTGGTTTAGGAGAGTAATTTGAGGCTTCCAAGATGCCATAAAAATTTCATGGAATTTGGACCAGTACAAATGATACTTCCTTCACAACACTTTCCACTGGACAGAAACTTAGAGGAATTATTGAGAATTATTGGATGAATGAAATGATCCCAACTCTGGTGGATGGGGGGGGGGGGGGGGGGGGGGGGGGGGGGGGGGGGGGGGGGGGGGGGGGGGGGGGGGGGGGGGGGGGGGGGGGGGGGGGGGGGGGGGGGGGGGGGGGGGGGGGGGGGGGGGGGGGGGGGGGGGGGGGGGGGGGGGGGGGGGGGGGGGGGGGGGGGGGGGGGGGGGGGGGGGGGGGGGGGGGGGGGGGGGGGGGGGGGGGGGGGGGGGGGGGGGGGGGGGGGGGGGGGGGGGGGGGGGGGGGGGGGGGGGGGGGGGGGGGGGGGGGGGGGGGGGGGGGGGGGGGGGGGGGGGGGGGGGGGGGGGGGGGGGGGGGGGGGGGGGGGGGGGGGGGGGGGGGGGGGGGGGGGGGGGGGGGGGGGGGGGGGGGGGGGGGGGGGGGGGGGGGGGGGGGGGGGGGGGGGGGGGGGGGGGGGGGGGGGGGGGGGGGGGGGGGGGGGGGGGGGGGGGGGGGGGGGGGGGGGGGGGGGGGGGGGGGGGGGGGGGGGGGGGGGGGGGGGGGGGGGGGGGGGGGGGGGGGGGGGGGGGGGGGGGGGGGGGGGGGGGGGGGGGGGGGGGGGGGGGGGGGGGGGGGGGGGGGGGGGGGGGGGGGGGGGGGGGGGGGGGGGGGGGGGGGGGGGGGGGGGGGGGGGGGGGGGGGGGGGGGGGGGGGGGGGGGGGGGGGGGGGGGGGGGGGGGGGGGGGGGGGGGGGGGGGGGGGGGGGGGGGGGGGGGGGGGGGGGGGGGGGGGGGGGGGGGGGGGGGGGGGGGGGGGGGGGGGGGGGGGGGGGGGGGGGGGGGGGGGGGGGGGGGGGGGGGGGGGGGGGGGGGGGGGGGGGGGGGGGGGGGGGGGGGGGGGGGGGGGGGGGGGGGGGGGGGGGGGGGGGGGGGGGGGGGGGGGGGGGGGGGGGGGGGGGGGGGGGGGGGGGGGGGGGGGGGGGGGGGGGGGGGGGGGGGGGGGGGGGGGGGGGGGGGGGGGGGGGGGGGGGGGGGGGGGGGGGGGGGGGGGGGGGGGGGGGGGGGGGGGGGGGGGGGGGGGGGGGGGGGGGGGGGGGGGGGGGGGGGGGGGGGGGGGGGGGGGGGGGGGGGGGGGGGGGGGGGGGGGGGGGGGGGGGGGGGGGGGGGGGGGGGGGGGGGGGGGGGGGGGGGGGGGGGGGGGGGGGGGGGGGGGGGGGGGGGGGGGGGGGGGGGGGGGGGGGGGGGGGGGGGGGGGGGGGGGGGGGGGGGGGGGGGGGGGGGGGGGGGGGGGGGGGGGGGGGGGGGGGGGGGGGGGGGGGGGGGGGGGGGGGGGGGGGGGGGGGGGGGGGGGGGGGGGGGGGGGGGGGGGGGGGGGGGGGGGGGGGGGGGGGGGGGGGGGGGGGGGGGGGGGGGGGGGGGGGGGGGGGGGGGGGGGGGGGGGGGGGGGGGGGGGGGGTAACTTTGACAATAGATTAGATGATATTCTTGTAAATAACATACCGCCCTATGTGGTGAATATTGTAACGAATGAGTGTAGTGGTGTGGCTGGTTAATTAATATAAGGTGGTGTTCAAAAAAGTATAAATTTGGTCAAACACTTTGCAAACGGTTGACGGGAGTGAAAAGGACCAGAGGGAGTATCATGCATGCGGAGTAGGCAAAAAAATTTCTTGTCTAAAAAAAGGCAAAAAATTTGCTCATTTATAGCCGGTCGAAGTCTCAAAGGGCACGACCGCGCGATGGAGGCGAAGGTCGTGGGAGGCGCGACGTTTGACGGAATTAAGTGACTTTATATCCACGTGCCGGCATGGCGTGCGAACAGGGAGAAGCTATATCGTCAGGCCTACGATATGGGTCTAGTAGAAATGACATCTAGTGGGTCCCGCATAGTTCTCGAGAACTCTTTGGGGGCTTGCAGCCGTTTATCCACCGGGCAAGCCAGCAACCCCACGCCATTCGCACACCCTACTCGTGCTCGTCTTCTACCTTACAACAGTTCACTCCCAATCGTCCCGTCCTTTCACATTAGTTTGCTCCCAGTTTTTTTGCGGGGTACAACAGTTCAACTTCTCCTAACCCTCCTGCAAAATCCATGGCCTCCCGAATCTCCATGGTCGCTGCTGAGTACCAGGTTAGAGCCATCACCGGTGATCAGTTCATCGTATCTACACACGTGGATCCAAGACGGTGAAAGCATGGCTTGCTCGCTTCCTACGCATGTTCAACAGTTTAACGGATGAGTGGGTCGCTGGGCTAGATGTTGAGTACACCACAGTCCTGGGACGAGAGAAGGATCTAAAGGACGAAGAGAGGAAGAAGCCCGTCGTGATCCAGGTTTGCGTACATACGTTTGCTTGGTCTACCACATATGCCACGCCGACGTTGAGTGCCAAGATTTTAAGACCTTCCTCAAGGATGGAAGAGTGAAATTCATTACTATAGACTTTAAGAACGACAAAGAAGTCCTGCGTCGGATAGGTCTCGTTGTAGGCCAGCCCTTCGATCTCCAGAAGGCAAGCCTGGTGTCCTCCTCTCAACCTTCAATGCTGACCCTGGCAGCAACCATGATTGATCCTTCGTACGCTAAACTGAAGAAACCTCATCACGAGTTTCATCATGCATTTGAGTCGAAGACATTAGATGAAGATCACATCCTGTACGTAGCAATGGATGCCTACCTTTGTTTAAATATCTACAAGGGTTGGATGAAGAAGCAGAGCCCAGTGTCCGGTTCAAGCAAAGACGCGTCAGCGAAGAGGAAGAGGAAGAGGGACGCGGACGAAGTCGAGGATGTGGACTCGGACTCCGAGTAGGTGGCACTGCCATCGCTCATGCTGGTTCTACTACAGTGTCAAGCAGACTAGTTGCTTAGTTTATTTTCAAGGGTGTGTTGTGCCGAGGCCCCAGCAGAACTATGTTTATGTTCTTTCTCGTTATTTGAACTCTTTAGTACGTACAGTAGTACTAGTACTATGTCTTACTACTGTTCTTCTTGCAGTTGGTACTACTGCTTGTATCTCCGTGTTCCTACTGTACTTAATACGTTCATACTAGTAGTATAATTTGGGTCAGTCGATTTGTGAAAGAAGTTCGACGGAGTGAAGGAAGAAGATGGCAGAAGAGGTGGAAGAAGCCCTTCTAGCCATCCATGTTGCATCAAACGCCTCACATGAGTCGACTGACCCAAATTGCTCCTTCAGATTGCAGGATCCATGTGGCATTCAAGGTCTCGAAGGTAGATTCTGCGTCCGCACCCGGTTTGCGGGCTCGACGCGCGCGCGACCGGCTTCCGCCACGACAGCCACCATGCGTGCCTCCTCCGCGCAGGCGGAGACGACAATGACACGCTAGTTCCTCCTCGCCGGCGTGCTGGAGCACGCGCTCGTCCTCCTCTTCGTACGCTGCGAGCATAGACGCGGCTCCACCAGTTGCTCGCGTGCTTGGCAGCGCGGCGGCATCACAAGGAGGGACTGCAGATGTCGTGAGCGGGCGAGCCTTTGGCTTCATGGCACAGGATGGCGGCGACACGGCGGTGATGGGCGAGAAATTATTGGCCGAAGCAGGCAGGCGCCGGCATGCGCAACGGCGGCGGCAGCATATTGATGAGTGCGCGTGTGGGAGCTTACTTTAGTTTTATATATAAGGTTGGTCAAACTTAAAAGAAAACTGTACTAGTACACGTAAACATTAGACTTAGGCAGCGCTTTTATTAGTTAGTACCACAACCACGATACGGAATCATGTGCAAGTGCGTGAACCGCGGCCGCGCGGTCGATCGAATGGTGCGTCACCGTGTTGCGCTCGAAGGACATCCACCGAACCTTTTTGTGTGTGTGAAAACAATCCTCGAATATTACTCAACTTTTTTTTCCTGTGAAAGTTCTTGACGCTGCAATATTTCCGTATATTTGAATTTAGCTCTAGTTCATGTTTATTTGGATTTGGACGTTTTAGGTGCGCCCTAGTTTTTTTTAATACTGATTTTGTGTGTGTGACTGAGAGAGAACGTGTGTATGTGTCCATATGTGTGTTGTGGCGGAAGGGCAATGTGGAGACGGTGTGCGTGTGATACAGACATAGAGAGGTGTGAATGTGCAAATGATCATGCATGAGTGAGATATAGACAGATGCCGATACGTTGTGTATACATGAGAGAACGGTCTTCTAGTTTACTTGTGTGTGTGTGAGAGAGAGAGAGAGAGGGAGAGAGAGAGAGACAGAGAGAGGAGCATCCGTAACACAACAACCATCTCTCTCGATTCGTCCGTCCCTCACATGGTCGTATGCAACACATGCATCAACGCGCACATTTTGACACCCTCACCCGGCCCCTGCCCACCTCAAGGCCCGCACAATCTCTTCGTGAATACCCATTTCTCTCCTTAGGTTTGTTTTCTCTCAATATCACACACACACACACACAGAGAGACACACGCAGCACAACACACACACACACACTCCCCCGAGCACACAATTCATCCCCATCC
>JAAAWM010008153.1:0-12196 GCA_036873465.1 Thinopyrum obtusiflorum
TGCAAGGGTGAGATCAGATAGAGATAGATATAAAAGATTACTAAAATGTAAAACAAAATAAAAGTAAAAAAAATTTGCAGCAAGGTATTTTTGGGTTTTTTAGTTTATAGATCTGAAAATATATGACGGAAAATAGACCCGGGGGCCATAGGTTTCACTAGAGGTTTCTCTCTTGAAGGAAAATAATATGATGGGTGAACAAATTACTGTCGAGCAATTGATACAAAAGTTCAAAGTTATGACGATATCCAAGGTAATGATTATGAATACACGCATCACGTCTGTGTCAAGTAGACCGACTCCTGCCCGCATCTACTACTATTACTCCACACATCGACCGCTATCCAGCATGCATCTAGAGTATTAAGTTCATAAGAATGGAGTAATGCCTTAAGTAAGATGACATGATGTAGAGTGATAAACTCGAGCAATATGATGAAAACCTCATCTTTTTACCCTTGATGGCAACAATACAATACGCGCCTCGCTACCCCTACTTTGTCACTGGGAGAGGACACCGCAAGATAGAACCCAAAACTAAGCACCTCTCCCATTGCAAGAAAAACCAATTTAGTTGGCAAAACCAAACCGATAATTCAAAGAGAAATACAAAGATATCAAATCATGCATATAAGAATTCAGTAAAGAGTCAAATAATATTCATAGATAATCTGATCATAAATCCACAATTCATCGGATCTCGACAAACACACCGCAAAAGAATATTACATTGGATAGAACTCCAAGAACATTGAGGAGAACATTGTATTGAAGATCAAAGAGGGAGAAGAAGCTATCTAGCTACTAGCTATGGGCCCATAGGTCTATGGTAAACTACTCACGCTTCATCGGTAGGGCAATAGAGTCGATGTAGATGCCCTCCGTGATCGAATCCCCCTCCGGCGGGATGCCCGAAAAGGTCCCAAGATGGGATCTCGCAGAAATATAGGCTTGTGGCGGCGGAGAAGTATTTTGGTGGACGCTTCTGTTGGTTTGGGAAAAAATTGTGAATTTGTAGGCCAAAGATTAGGGTTGGTGGTGTCCTGTGGGGCCCACAAGTCAGGGGGCGCACCCCGAGGGCTTGTGGAGCCCTCGGGACTCTTCTCGCCCCCTCTCCAAGCTCCGTGGATGTCTTCTGGCCCAAGAAAAATCATCGTAAATTTTTATTCCGTTTGATATTCCTTTTCTGTAAAACTCAAAAACAAGGAAAAAACAGAAACTGGCACTGTGCTCTAGGTTAATAAGTTAGTCCCAAAAATAATATAAAATAGCATAATAATGCAGATAAAACATCCAAAACAGATAATATAATAGCATGCAACAATAAAAAATTATAGATACATTGGAGACATATCAAGCATCCCCAAGCTTAATTCCTACTCGTCCTCGAGTAGGTAAATGATAAAAACAGAATTTTTGGTGTGGAATGCTACCTAACATATTTATCCATGTAATTTTCTTTTATCGTGGCATGAATATTCAGATCCATAAGATTCAAAACAAAATTTTAATATTGACATAAAAACAATAATACTTCAAGCATACTAATAAAGCAATCATGTCTTCCCAAAATAACAAGGCCAAAGAAAGTTATCCCTACAAAATCATATAGTCTAGCTATGCTCCATCTTCATCACACAAAGTATTTTTTTCATGTACAACCCCGATGACAAGCCAAGCAATTGTTTGATACTTTTGGTGTTCTGAAACTTTTTCAACTTTCATGCAATACATGAGCATGAGCCATGGATATAGCACTATAGGTGGAATAGAATATGGTGGTTGTGGAGAAGAGAAAAAGAAGGAGATAGTCTTATATCAACTAGGTGTATTAACGGGCTATGGAGATGCCCATCAATATATATCAATGTGAGTGAGTAGGGATTGCCATGCAACGGATGCACTAGAGCTATAAGTGTATGAAAGCTCAAAAAGAAACTAAGTGGGTGTGCATCTAATGTCATGGGAACGGATCTGACAGCAGAGATGGGGGTACATAGGAGAGGCCAGTGCCTAGCTACGGCGAGGTTGTACACTCAGATTTACGAGTTCAGGCCCCTCTCGGAGGAGATAACAGCCCTACGTCTCGGTGTCGTGGAGGCACTGCTGATTGGAGTGTTGATTCATAGGGGGTGCGAGCCCTTGTGCCAGAGTGGAGGGGTGGCTTATATAGAGTGTGCCGACCCCTCACAGTCGTCAGTTCCGCAAGGGTTCAATGAGAGAATAATGTTGCGAACGTTATTGGTAATGCACGCGTTTAATGACCTTTAAGGTGACAGAGTGAATCACCGACCGTTGCTATCTACAGGTGACCATAGGCCTTCTGTCCTTCGAGTGGATTCTGGTTCAGCCAAGTGAATGACGTCGGTCGAGTGGAATTGGGGTATCCAAGTGAATCTTCTGTTGAGTGGGTTGCACTCCGTGATGATTCCAGTCGGTATCTTCTTTCTATCTTTGTAGGCCTTGGCCTCTTGAGTGATGTCCTTGGGTAGGGCATACAGGTCAGGCCCAAGACCCTACCCTAGGTACATGTCATCGTCATTAGCCCCCGAATGGATCGAGGACCGAGTGAAGAAGGATTGAAGTTGGTTCCGACCCGATTCAATGTCCCGGAGACACTTCCTTAGGGGTCTGAAAGTATGCTAGTAGTTTAACCCTTCGTTAGTCGCCTTGATCGATTCTGGCTTCTTTAACTTCCGAGCAAAATAATAGCGTCGAGTAGATTGGATTTGGATATCCTTGATGTGATCGACTGATTTGCTGGACCCGGATTTTACGGGATTCAAAATTTGGAGAAGCGGGCGGGCCGGACGTAGCTCGGTAAGCGGGGCAAGTGGGGAGGGACTTCTCGATCCTCGCTCCACCTTTTTTGCCATGTATCGGGCTGGCGCCGGTTACGGGATGTGCTAAGATTGCACAGGCCCACGAGTCAGTCACTCGCACGCGCAAGCATATAAGGCGACACGGCCGATGCGTGCAACAGTGCCCACAATTTTCCCCTTTCTCCCTCGCCTCTCTGCCTCGCCTCCTCCTGTGCAGCGCCGCTCCGCTCGTTCCCGTCGACCACTGCAGCAATGGCGAAGGACAAGACGAGGTCTCTAGAGTGCGCGAAGAAGACGGCCAAGGGCAAGAAGATGGCTAAGGGGTCGACCTCATGGTCTTCTCTACTGCCGGGCTGGATCCAAGGGGATTGGATCCCCTCATTGGTCTTGGAGGAGGATCTGGAGGGGCTCGTCGCCGACGGCCTGATAGCGGATGGATCTTGGAGGCTGCCGGAAGGGGAGTCCGAGCCTGCGCCATGCGCCGGCGAGCGGGTTCTCCTCACTGCTCACATGGAAAGAGGTTTCTCTCTGCCTCCTCATCCATTCTTCCATGGTTTCCTGAACTTTTTTGGTGCACAAATCCACCACTTTGCTCCAAACACCATATCATATCTTGTTGCTTTTGTTTTGATGTGTGAGAACTTCCTGGGATGCCACCCACATTAGGGGTTATTCAAACATATCTTCACTTGCCAATCTCAGTCGGTTAAGAAAGCCAATCCGACTGATGAGAGGACCCACATGATGCAAATGTGCGGAGGTCTGGGAGTCCCAATGAGGGGTAGGAGCTCTTTCCCTCCCATGGCTTTTCCTGAATCAGTTAGGGGGTGGCAGTCAACCTGGTTTTACTGCAAAGATGTCCCGACCCCAGGTGCGTCGACTGGCCTTCCCCCTTTCTCTCTGGAGAGACTCCGCACCCCTCATTCATTAACTGTAGAAGAGGAGGAGAATGGTGGGTAGCCATCCTGGTTGACGCAGTCGTTGAGATGGTCTGTGGCAGAGTGACAAGCATGGATTTGTTGGAAGTGTTTCTCAGTCAACGTATCCAGCCCTTGCAAGCTCGCGAACACCCCATGTGGCTGTACTCAGGTGCAGACGACACCGCCCGGACCCACCCGGAGGAGGTCAAAGTGGAGATAGTGGCACAGTGGCTTCGGAGCTTCACTGGAAACAAGGACAATCTGCGTGGAGCAAAACAGATCCGGCCATTCGACGCCGAGCACCCTCCAAGAGAGATCAGGCGTAACTTGTCGAGTGTTTTATCTTTTACTCTTCAATATGCAACTGAATTGGAATCTGACTGATCTTTATAATCTGTGTCTCACAGGTATTCACGAAGATGTACTCCCCTGTGCCGAATGGGGAACAACCCATCGGAGGAGCAGAAAGCAAGGGTGGGAGCACCCATATTGATTATGCCGACGACAGTGAAGATGGCAGCGATGACTCTGAGGACAGCGAGGAAGTTGAGTCACCTCCACATTTCGAGCGTCATTCCAAGCACACCCAAGATGCAGCAGCTGGCCAGAGCAAGGTTGCGATGTCGAGTGTCAGGACCCAAAAGCGCACTCGAACGCCAACTCCCGACCCGACTGATAAAACTTCCAAGCAAGCCAAGGTTGCTCCGCCCAAGCCATGGAAGGCTCTGCCCAGGATAAAGGTCACCGTGCCTATTACTTCAACGTGAGTGCTCTGAGTGTCCCTCTTTCTTTTCTTCCCTCATTGCTATTGCAGACCTTATTGTTTTATTTAACCGAGTGGAATCCTGAATCTCAGGGCTGCTACTTCCGGGACGTCGCATATGGAGATCGATGACGAGCAGGCTGACGTGGAAACTACGGACGGAGCCACTTCTCGGGCAGGTATGATCAACTCTTGCCTTTCTAGTTGTTCCGATGGTCGACTAAAATCTGACTATCGAATGACTGCAGTGCCAATGGACATCATCCAGCTTCCAGATGATGATGAGGAGGAACCTTCGAGAAGCTCAGGAGGACGGGGTAGGACTTCTACCACCTCACGAAGCCTCGCCAAGAGAGTGCCCTCAAGTCAGGCATCTCATATGCCACCTGAATCTGTTCCTCTAGGACTGGGTGGTTCGTCTAGGACTGGTGTCTCTTTCTCTGTCCCACTGTCGACTGTTCAGCCTCTTGCGTAGACTGTTCAAGCCTCGGGTTCAATAGAGCAACCGCAAGTGCATATCCCTCCAGCTGCATCACCAAGTCCATCATCGAGTGCATTCACTTTGCATCACGTCCCAGAGGACCAAACATGAGCTGCCAAGGAAGCTATGATCCAGGCTGGCCTGATGATGCAGTGACTGAAGGAGGTGTACGAATCCAGCAAGTTAGCTTATGACGCTAGCACAACCCTTCGAGCCAATGTCTGAGTAAGTGCGATAGTAAGTTGATTTCCGATTGGATTTTCTTCATCTTGATTCTTCTGAATCTATACACCCACTGGGTGTTTTCTTTTTGCTCTGCATTCCATCCACTCGAAGTGGTCAGGCCGCACAGAGTGGGGAATCGATCCAGTGGGGGCACACTGACTGCACGCACTGGGTGTAGTCCCCGAGACCACCGTCGAATGTTTGTTTCGGCGAGGGTCTTAGAATATTTTTTGCTTGAAGCTCTTCACTAGAATCAGTTCGGTCGTACCAAGTGGAAACTTATCAAGTGGGGCCACGCTGAGTGCACCTACTGGGTGTAGTCCCCGAGACCGCCGTCGAATGTTTGATTCGGCGGGGGTCTGAGAACAAGTTGATTTCTCTTTTTTTTTTTTGCTCCTCCACTCGGGCCGGGCAGGCCGTACCAAGTGGGAGATTGATCAAGTGGGGCACGCTGAGTGCACCCACTGGGTGTAGTCCCTGAGACTTCTGTCTAATGTTTGATTCGGTGGCGGTCTTAGAACATTTTTGATAATAGCAATCTGGATTTGCTCTTCTCCACTCGGAAGTAGAGGAAACACTTTTGAGATTCTTTCTGTTTGTCGACAGAATTGTCTTTTTGATGATCTAAGAAATCTTGTGAACTGGGAACCCAGTATGTTGCCTTGGAGAAGGAGAAGATCCAACTCCAATTGGTCTCAGAGCTGGCCAAGAAGAACTTGAAGCAGGCTCAGGAGGAAGTGAAGACCATGGGAGGTAACACTTTATTGACTCTGTACTTTTTCATTTCTTCTTTTCCATCCTTTGAACCGAGGGATCCCACTCGAACAGATGTGCATAGTGAAAATAGTCAACTCCAAGCACGACTAAAGAATGTTGTTTCTTTAGACACCATGAAGCAAGCTTTGGAGAGGAAGGACGAGGAACTCGCTAGCGCTTAGAAGTTGGACAAGGAGAGAACTAAAGCAGCTGAGAAAAAACTGGCTTCAGTTGGCAAGCTCGAAGAGGAGAATGTGGCCTTGAAGACCGCTATTGAGGAAGTGAAGAAGGAAGCTGCTCAGCTTAAGGAGAAAAAAATCATTCTGACTGACAAGGTGGACCAGCTCACTCGGAAGAGGGATGAGCTGGAGAAATACTTGGGGAGCCTGGCGAAGAAGATGTATATCATGCTCGAAGGTATCCTTTTTCACTCGAGTGAATTCTCAAGAGCTTCAAAGACAATGTTGCTGTTCACTCACTTTTTCCCTCTTTGTGCAGAGTTCTGCCAAAACTTCAAGCAAGAAAAAGAACGGATTGAAACAGGTCTGGATCCCACCAAATCACTCGTCAAGGATGATGCCGCTATGAATGTGCTGTGACTTGAAGCTCGCCTTGACAACGTCTTGGGGTACATTGCCCAAATGAAGGTTGCATTGTCAAGGATAGACAAGGAGTTGTGGCCAGAGGATACACTCCACAATGACCTCGAGTCACTGATGACTCGGCTCAATGAAATCCCTGGTCGAGTGCAAGCGTGGAAGAAATTAGCTGCCCGCTGCAGAGCCGACGTGGCACTCTCACTTGTCCGTGTCCACTTCAAGGAGGCTAGGGAGGACAAGCTAAAGGCTCTTCAAGTGGCAAACACAAAGAAGCTCCAGTTTGAAGATTTTATGGAGACCTTCATTGATGCAGCCACTCGGATTGTAGATGGCATTGACCTGGACACCTTTGTCAAGCCTGCGAGTCCCCCTGCCGAGTGAGAAAAACTTTAAGATCCAAACTTTATTTGCCTCGGAATGACGAGTGATCCTGTAACCGTTAAACTCATTCGGGCTTGATGCCTGAGTACTTTTGCTTGCGTTTCTGAACTTGATGGATTTATCTGAATATTTTGCTTTCCTGTTTACCGCATGCTTCAAGTGAACATATTATTTTAAATTAGGTGAAACTGGTTCGCTGCTATGCCCCCGAGTGGGAGGGATGCTCTCCACTCAGAGTAGTTTTTAAATTAGGTGAAACTGGTTCGCGGCTAAGCCCCCGAGTGGGAGGGATGCTCTCCACTCGTAGTAGTTTTTTAACTTAGGGAAAACTGTTTTGCGGCTAAGCCCCCGAGTGGGAGGGATGCTCTCCACTCGAAGTAGTTTTATAACTTAGGCAAAACTGGTTTGCGGCTAAGCCCCCGAGTGGGAGGGATGCTCTCCACTCGGAGTAGTTTTTAACTTACGCCAAACTGTTTCGCGGCTAACCCCCCGAGTAGGAGGGATGCTCCCCACTGGGAGATTTGAACACATGCTTATGCGAGAGAAATCGTCATGGGACTGCATGAGTCATGTCTCGATAAAACAATCTAAAAGTACTTTGTTACATCTTGACAATTCGAGTGCTAGGTATAAAATCAATAGAGAAGATCTGCATTCCAAGCGCGTGGCTCGTCGATCTTCTTTGCAAGGTTGTAGAGCTGGTAGGCCCCATTGTGCAGCACCTTGGTGACGATGAAGGGGCCTTCCCACATGAAGGCAAGTTTGTGAGGCCATTGCTGATCCACTCAGAGCACGAGATCTCCTTCTTGAAATGCTCGACCTTTGACATTCC
Source organism: Thinopyrum obtusiflorum (assembly GCA_036873465.1). Lineage (NCBI taxonomy): Eukaryota > Viridiplantae > Streptophyta > Magnoliopsida > Poales > Poaceae > Thinopyrum > Thinopyrum obtusiflorum. The sequence goes on from JAAAWM010008153.1 coordinate 7,780, forward strand.
TGTCATGGAATTGGCGAAGATCCTGCTGATAAACAGTCGACCGTATCAGGTCCATCTCGCATTCTTCTTCCAAAAGATCAATGGCATCCTATCCTGCTTGCTCTGCCTCAGCTTCTGAGTAGAGTTCCACTCGAGGTGCATTATGGAAGAGATCACTAGGCAATACTGCTTCAGCTTCGTACACCATGAAGAAGGGAGTACGGTCAGTAGACTGGTTCGGAGTCGTCCTTAAACCCCATAGAACAGATGGTTGTTCAGTCACCCAAGCTCCAGCTGCATGCTCAAGGTCACGCATGAGTCGGGGCTTCAATCCTTGGAGGATGAGGTCGTTCCCTCTCTCAGCTTGACCATTTGACTGCGGGTGCGCAACGTATGCGTAGTCAACCGAGTGCCTTCAGAGGCACAGAAGTCTCTGAACTCTTCTGAATCGAAGTTCGAGCCGTTGTCCGTGATAATACTGTGCGGGACTCCGTATCTGAATAACAACTCTTTCAGGAACCTGATGGACGTCCCAGAATCTAGCTTCTTAATAGGCTTGGCTTCGATCCACTTAGTGAATTTGTCGACTGCCACCAGCAGTTTAGTGAAGTCGCTTCCACCGGTCCTGAGTAGCCCAACCATGTCCAAACCCCACACGGCAAATGGCCAGACGAGTGGAATGGTCTTCAGGGCAGATGCAGGTTTATGGGACATGTTTGCGTAGACTGGCATCCTTCACACTACTGAACGATTTCCTTTGCAGCTTCATTGGCTCGCGGCCAGTAAAATCCAGCTCGGTATGCTTTGGCCACGATTGTCCGAGAGGACGCATGGTGACCATAGGTCCCCGAGTGGATCTCATCCAAAATCAGTCGACGCTCTTCTGGAGAAATACACCGTTGAGCTACGCCAGTAACACTCTCTCTGTAGAGCTGCCCATTAATCACTTTGAAAGCCTTGGATCTGCGGACAATCAGTCGTGCTTCAACTTCATTTTCTGGAAGCTCCTGCCTTACCAGATATGCAATGTATGTCACTGTCCAGTCGAGGGTGATTACTAGGATCTCTATAACTAGATCAATAACTGCTGGTACCTCAATTTCATTCAGATTGGTAGGACTTATTGCTTGGGGAGGTTCTTTAGTGAAAGGATCCTCCTGCACTGACGGGGAATGAAGATGCTCAAGAAACACGTTACTGGGGATAGGCTTCTGAGCGGAACCGATTTTTGCCAAGTCATTAGCTGCTTGATTTTTGATTCGAGGAATGTGGTGAAGGTCCAAACCTTCAAACTTTTTCTCCAACTTCCTCACTGCATTGCAGTATCCTGTCATGGCAAGGTTTCTGATGTCCTGCTCCTTCATCACCTGATTGGCCACCAAATCTGAGTCGCCGTAGACCATCAGGCGACAGACGCCGAGTGAGATAGCCACACGCAACCCGTAGAGGAGTGCTTTATACTCAGCTTCCTTACTGGAGGAATCGAAGTAATCTGGAGGACAGAACTATGATTATCACCTCTTGGGGACACCAGGACCACTCCGGCACCAGAACCATTCAACATCTTAGACCAATCGAAGAACATAGTCCAGTGTTCTGAGTGGACTTGGGTCGGCTGTTGCTGTTCAATCGATTTGGCCGGGAAATCTGTGAGCGCATGAGATTTGATCGCCTTCTTTGCTTAAAACTTGATATCCAAAGGGAGAAGTTCAATTGCCCACTTAGCCACTCGACCAATTGCATCTCAATTGTTCATGATCTCAGACAATCGAGCATCACTGACGACTGAAACCGAGTGATCTTGGAAATAATGTGCAACTTTCTTCGCAGTCAAGTAAATCCCATAAACAAGCTTCTGGTAATGTGGATACCTCTGCTTGGATGGAGTCAAGACTTCAGAGATATAGTACACTCGCCATTGAACTTTATAGGTCTTGCCTTCTTCTTCTCGCTCCACTGTGAGCACTGTGCTGACAACCTGACCAGTGGCTGCAATGTATAAGAGTAGAGGCTCTTTGCTGTTCGGAGCAGCAAGCATCGGATGGGTGGAAAGCTGGGCTTTGAGCTCCACAAATGCTGCTTTGGCTTCGGGAGTCCACTCAAACGTATCTGACTTTTTCACCAGCCGGTAAAGAGGCAGTGCCTTTTCACCGAGACGTGAAATGAACCAACTCAGTGCAGCGAGACAACCTGTAAGCTTCTGAATGTCATGCACATGCACATGCACATGGTGGTTCATTCAGAGAATTTCACCACTCTTCTCAGGATTGGCATGTATCCCTCATTTGGAAACGAGCAACCGAGTAACTTTCCTCCGGGTACTCCGAATGTGCATTTGGACCGATTCAGCTTAATATCATACCTTCTCAAATTGGCAAAGGTTTCAGCAAAGTCAGTCAGCAGGTCAGAACTGTTGCATGACTTAACCACAATATCATCCATATACGCCTCCACATTCCGACTGATCTGGGTGAGCAGGCACTTTTGAATCATGCGCATGAATGTGGCGCCAGCGTTTTTGAGACCGAATGGCATGGTGACATAGCAAAAACACCTGAACATGGTGATGAAGGCCGGTTTTATTTCATCTGGCCCATACAGTCAGATCTGATGGTATCCAGAATATGCATCAAGAAAAGACAAATGCTCACATCCTGTAGTCGAGTTGACTATTTGATCGATGCGAGGCAGCAGAAAATGATCTTTCGCGCAGGCCCGATTGATATGGTTGAAGTCAATGCACATGCAGAGTGAATTATCCTTCTTGGGGACCATGATGACATTGGCAAGCCACTCGGAGTGGTATATCTCGTGTATGAACTCATCTGCCAGGAGCCAAGCCACTTCTTCACCAATCGCCTTCCTCTTCTCCACGGCGGAATGATGAAGATGCTCTTTGGCAGGTTTGGCCTTCGAGTCGACACGCAAATGGTGCTCAGCCAGCCCCCTGGGTACACCTGGCATGTCTAACGGTTTCCATGCGAAGATGTCCCAGCTCTCATGGAGGAACTGGATGAGCGCGGCTTCCTATTTGCTATCAAGTGTCGTTGAAATGTGGGTCGGAGCAGCTGTGGGATCTTCCGGGTGGATCCGCACTGGTTTCATTTCGCCAGCCGACTGAAATGCGTATTTAGAAGCAGGCTTCTTGGAACGGAGCAAATCAGTTGGTTCAGCGTTCTTCTTGTACTCTTCCAGCTCCACCACTGCCATCTGCTCATCAGCAATCCTGGATCCTTTCTTGAGGCATTCTTGAGCTCTCTGCCTATTTCCGGTGACGGTGATCACACCTTTGGGCCCGGGTATCTTCAGTTTGAGGTACACGTAACATGGGCGAGCCATGAAACGAGCATACGCCGGTCTGCCCAGAATAGCATGATAAGCACTATGGAAATCCACTACTTCAAACCTCAACTTTTCCTTGCAAAAATTCTTCGAATCACCAAAAATCACATCCAAAGCAATCTGCCCGAGTGATTTCGCCTTCTTCCCTGGGATGACTCAGTGGAACTGCATGTTGCTTTCACTGAGTCGGGACATCGGAATGCCCATTCCCTGGAGGGTCTCAGCATACAGAATGTTCAGACCACGGCCACCATCCATGAGAACTTTACGCAACCGAGTGCCTCCGATAACTGGGTCGACCACCAAAGCTTGCCGCCTGGGGGTAGCAACATGAGCTGGGTGATCCGACTGGTCAAAGGTGATAGGAGTCTTTGACCACTTGAGGTATGTTGTAATTGTCACAGCAACAATGTTCACCTCTCGGTTGATGACTTTCAGTCGACTTTTGCTCTCAACATCAGAAAAACTCACAAGAGCAGCATGGACCTTTGGGTAATCATCTGCCTTTTCCTCATCCTCATCCTTGTCAGAGCCTTTCTCGCTTGGCCGACCCTCACAGAACTTTTGAATAAGGAATCTGCACTGCCGAGTGGTGTGCTTGGGCAAAGAAAAGACAAATGCTCACATCCTGTAGTCGAGGGGGGGGGGGGGGGGGGGGGGGGGGGGGGGGGGGGGGGGGGGGGGGGGGGGGGGGGGGGGGGGGGGGGGGGGGGGGGGGGGGGGGGGGGGGGGGGGGGGGGGGGGGGGGGGGGGGGGGGGGGGGGGGGGGGGGGGGGGGGGACACGGTAAATCCAGGACGTCCTGACCAGACTGATCCTTCATCTTCTTGGGTACCCACTACCCCTTGGGCTTTCCCTTGAACTTTCCTTGTGTATTCACCACTGTGGCTTCAGCCTGAACTGTGGCTTCAGCTTTGCGTTTCTGTCTCTGACTGGAATTCCCGCACCAGTGTCGGGGTCGACGACCTTCCCTTTGCCATTACGAAGTCGGTCTTCTTCTTCTTCGCTATTCGCGTACCGAGTGGCTATCTCCATCATTCGATTCAGAGTCATGGCCCCGGAGCGACCAAATTTCAGTGTGAGCTCCCTGTACCGTA
>JAAAWM010008154.1:0-12210 GCA_036873465.1 Thinopyrum obtusiflorum
ATATAAAGATCACCAGAAACGGATGCACGGTTTGCAAATGGCAAGCAAAACAAGAATGACACGATTCTGCGATTAACAGCATGATAGCACTTAGAATACATCAAGTAACTATGCTAGAGCATTCCAACAAAGCAACAAAGTATATGGAAGTAATCTACAGGAGATGCTTGACAAAAGATGAGCACTGAGCTATGGCTAGTTCGCAGCATAACAGGCTCAAACGAGCATGGCAAAAATGCAAAAGATAACAGCTTCACAGACTTGGTGAAATTACTGGACATGGCAGAAACAGCATCAGGTAGTAATGTTCAGAGCAAGCAATCAACATGCTACAGGAACTTAACATAGCAAAACAAGGCATATCATGAATCTACTAAATGCATAGAACAAAAGTCCCTTACTAAGCGGTAACTTAGCCAAACAACGGTTTGCTAGGAAAGGATGGTTAGAGGCTTGACATGGCAATAATGGGAGGCATGATATAGCAAATGGTAGGTAGCGCAGCATAGCAATACAATGAACAACTAGCAAAGCAAAGATAGAAGTGATTTCGAGGGTATGGTCATCTTGCCTGCAAGGTTCTCAGAGTTGTCGAAAGCGAACTCAACAGGTTCCTCGTTCATGAACTCATCTCCTGGCTCTACCCACAGCAAGAACACAAGCAATGGAACCACAATCAATCACGGGAAATGCACAAGCAGCATGATGCAATACATGCATGATATGCGAGATGTGATATGCGATGCATATGCGTGGGGGGGGGGGGGGGGGGGGGGGGGGGGGGGGGGGGGGGGGGGGGGGGGGGGGGGGGGGGGGGGGGGGGGGGGGGGGGGGGGGGGGGGGGGGGGGGGGGGGGGGGGGGGGGGGGGGGGGGGGGGGGGGGGGGGGGGGGGGGGGGGGGGGGGGGGGGGGGGGGGGGGGGGGGGGGGGGGGGGGGGGGGGGGGGGGGGGGGGGGGGGGGGGGGGGGGGGGGGGGGGGGGGGGGGGGGGGGGGGGGGGGGGGGGGGGGGGGGGGGGGGGGGGGGGGGGGGGGGGGGGGGGGGGGGGGGGGGGGGGGGGGGGGGGGGGGGGGGGGGGGGGGGGGGGGGGGGGGGGGGGGGGGGGGGGGGGGGGGGGGGGGGGGGGGGGGGGGGGGGGGGGGGGGGGGGGGGGGGGGGGGGGGGGGGGGGGGGGGGGGGGGGGGGGGGGGGGGGGGGGGGGGGGGGGGGGGGGGGGGGGGGGGGGGGGGGGGGGGGGGGGGGGGGGGGGGGGGGGGGGGGGGGGGGGGGGGGGGGGGGGGGGGGGGGGGGGGGGGGGGGGGGGGGGGGGGGGGGGGGGGGGGGGGGGGGGGGGGGGGGGGGGGGGGGGGGGGGGGGGGGGGGGGGGGGGGGGGGGGGGGGGGGGGGGGGGGGGGGGGGGGGGGGGGGGGGGGGGGGGGGGGGGGGGGGGGGGGGGGGGGGGGGGGGGGGGGGGGGGGGGGGGGGGGGGGGGGGGGGGGGGGGGGGGGGGGGGGGGGGGGGGGGGGGGGGGGGGGGGGGGGGGGGGGGGGGGGGGGGGGGGGGGGGGGGGGGGGGGGGGGGGGGGGGGGGGGGGGGGGGGGGGGGGGGGGGGGGGGGGGGGGGGGGGGGGGGGGGGGGGGGGGGGGGGGGGGGGGGGGGGGGGGGGGGGGGGGGGGGGGGGGGGGGGGGGGGGGGGGGGGGGGGGGGGGGGGGGGGGGGGGGGGGGGGGGGGGGGGGGGGGGGGGGGGGGGGGGGGGGGGGGGGGGGGGGGGGGGGGGGGGGGGGGGGGGGGGGGGGGGGGGGGGGGGGGGGGGGGGGGGGGGGGGGGGGGGGGGGGGGGGGGGGGGGGGGGGGGGGGGGGGGGGGGGGGGGGGGGGGGGGGGGGGGGGGGGGGGGGGGGGGGGGGGGGGGGGGGGGGGGGGGGGGGGGGGGGGGGGGGGGGGGGGGGGGGGGGGGGGGGGGGGGGGGGGGGGGGGGGGGGGGGGGGGGGGGGGGGGGGGGGGGGGGGGGGGGGGGGGGGGGGGGGGGGGGGGGGGGGGGGGGGGGGGGGGGGGGGGGGGGGGGGGGGGGGGGGGGGGGGGGGGGGGGGGGGGGGGGGGGGGGGGGGGGGGGGGGGGGGGGGGGGGGGGGGGGGGGGGGGGGGGGGGGGGGGGGGGGGGGGGGGGGGGGGGGGGGGGGGGGGGGGGGGGGGGGGGGGGGGGGGGGGGGGGGGGGGGGGGGGGGGGGGGGGGGGGGGGGGGGGGGGGGGGGGGGGGGGGGGGGGGGGGGGGGGGGGGGGGGGGGGGGGGGGGGGGGGGGGGGGGGGGGGGGGGGGGGGGGGGGGGGGGGGGGGGGGGGGGGGGGGGGGGGGGGGGGGGGGGGGGGGGGGGGGGGGGGGGGGGGGGGGGGGGGGGGGGGGGGGGGGGGGGGGGGGGGGGGGGGGGGGGGGGGGGGGGGGGGGGGGGGGGGGGGGGGGGGGGGGGGGGGGGGGGGGGGGGGGGGGGGGGGGGGGGGGGGGGGGGGGGGGGGGGGGGGGGGGGGGGGGGGGGGGGGGGGGGGGGGGGGGGGGGGGGGGGGGGGGGGGGGGGGGGGGGGGGGGGGGGGGGGGGGGGGGGGGGGGGGGGGGGGGGGGGGGGGGGGGGGGGGGGGGGGGGGGGGGGGGGGGGGGGGGGGGGGGGGGGGGGGGGGGGGGGGGGGGGGGGGGGGGGGGGGGGGGGGGGGGGGGGGGGGGGGGGGGGGGGGGGGGGGGGGGGGGGGGGGGGGGGGGGGGGGGGGGGGGGGGGGGGGGGGGGGGGGGGGGGGGGGGGGGGGGGGGGGGGGGGGGGGGGGGGGGGGGGGGGGGGGGGGGGGGGGGGGGGGGGGGGGGGGGGGGGGGGGGGGGGGGGGGGGGGGGGGGGGGGGGGGGGGGGGGGGGGGGGGGGGGGGGGGGGGGGGGGGGGGGGGGGGGGGGGGGGGGGGGGGGGGGGGGGGGGGGGGGGGGGGGGGGGGGGGGGGGGGGGGGGGGGGGGGGGGGGGGGGGGGGGGGGGGGGGGGGGGGGGGGGGGGGGGGGGGGGGGGGGGGGGGGGGGGGGGGGGGGGGGGGGGGGGGGGGGGGGGGGGGGGGGGGGGGGGGGGGGGGGGGGGGGGGGGGGGGGGGGGGGGGGGGGGGGGGGGGGGGGGGGGGGGGGGGGGGGGGGGGGGGGGGGGGGGGGGGGGGGGGGGGGGGGGGGGGGGGGGGGGGGGGGGGGGGGGGGGGGGGGGGGGGGGGGGGGGGGGGGGGGGGGGGGGGGGGGGGGGGGGGGGGGGGGGGGGGGGGGGGGGGGGGGGGGGGGGGGGGGGGGGGGGGGGGGGGGGGGGGGGGGGGGGGGGGGGGGGGGGGGGGGGGGGGGGGGGGGGGGGGGGGGGGGGGGGGGGGGGGGGGGGGGGGGGGGGGGGGGGGGGGGGGGGGGGGGGGGGGGGGGGGGGGGGGGGGGGGGGGGGGGGGGGGGGGGGGGGGGGGGGGGGGGGGGGGGGGGGGGGGGGGGGGGGGGGGGGGGGGGGGGGGGGGGGGGGGGGGGGGGGGGGGGGGGGGGGGGGGGGGGGGGGGGGGGGGGGGGGGGGGGGGGGGGGGGGGGGGGGGGGGGGGGGGGGGGGGGGGGGGGGGGGGGGGGGGGGGGGGGGGGGGGGGGGGGGGGGGGGGGGGGGGGGGGGGGGGGGGGGGGGGGGGGGGGGGGGGGGGGGGGGGGGGGGGGGGGGGGGGGGGGGGGGGGGGGGGGGGGGGGGGGGGGGGGGGGGGGGGGGGGGGGGGGGGGGGGGGGGGGGGGGGGGGGGGGGGGGGGGGGGGGGGGGGGGGGGGGGGGGGGGGGGGGGGGGGGGGGGGGGGGGGGGGGGGGGGGGGGGGGGGGGGGGGGGGGGGGGGGGGGGGGGGGGGGGGGGGGGGGGGGGGGGGGGGGGGGGGGGGGGGGGGGGGGGGGGGGGGGGGGGGGGGGGGGGGGGGGGGGGGGGGGGGGGGGGGGGGGGGGGGGGGGGGGGGGGGGGGGGGGGGGGGGGGGGGGGGGGGGGGGGGGGGGGGGGGGGGGGGGGGGGGGGGGGGGGGGGGGGGGGGGGGGGGGGGGGGGGGGGGGGGGGGGGGGGGGGGGGGGGGGGGGGGGGGGGGGGGGGGGGGGGGGGGGGGGGGGGGGGGGGGGGGGGGGGGGGGGGGGGGGGGGGGGGGGGGGGGGGGGGGGGGGGGGGGGGGGGGGGGGGGGGGGGGGGGGGGGGGGGGGGGGGGGGGGGGGGGGGGGGGGGGGGGGGGGGGGGGGGGGGGGGGGGGGGGGGGGGGGGGGGGGGGGGGGGGGGGGGGGGGGGGGGGGGGGGGGGGGGGGGGGGGGGGGGGGGGGGGGGGGGGGGGGGGGGGGGGGGGGGGGGGGGGGGGGGGGGGGGGGGGGGGGGGGGGGGGGGGGGGGGGGGGGGGGGGGGGGGGGGGGGGGGGGGGGGGGGGGGGGGGGGGGGGGGGGGGGGGGGGGGGGGGGGGGGGGGGGGGGGGGGGGGGGGGGGGGGGGGGGGGGGGGGGGGGGGGGGGGGGGGGGGGGGGGGGGGGGGGGGGGGGGGGGGGGGGGGGGGGGGGGGGGGGGGGGGGGGGGGGGGGGGGGGGGGGGGGGGGGGGGGGGGGGGGGGGGGGGGGGGGGGGGGGGGGGGGGGGGGGGGGGGGGGGGGGGGGGGGGGGGGGGGGGGGGGGGGGGGGGGGGGGGGGGGGGGGGGGGGGGGGGGGGGGGGGGGGGGGGGGGGGGGGGGGGGGGGGGGGGGGGGGGGGGGGGGGGGGGGGGGGGGGGGGGGGGGGGGGGGGGGGGGGGGGGGGGGGGGGGGGGGGGGGGGGGGGGGGGGGGGGGGGGGGGGGGGGGGGGGGGGGGGGGGGGGGGGGGGGGGGGGGGGGGGGGGGGGGGGGGGGGGGGGGGGGGGGGGGGGGGGGGGGGGGGGGGGGGGGGGGGGGGGGGGGGGGGGGGGGGGGGGGGGGGGGGGGGGGGGGGGGGGGGGGGGGGGGGGGGGGGGGGGGGGGGGGGGGGGGGGGGGGGGGGGGGGGGGGGGGGGGGGGGGGGGGGGGGGGGGGGGGGGGGGGGGGGGGGGGGGGGGGGGGGGGGGGGGGGGGGGGGGGGGGGGGGGGGGGGGGGGGGGGGGGGGGGGGGGGGGGGGGGGGGGGGGGGGGGGGGGGGGGGGGGGGGGGGGGGGGGGGGGGGGGGGGGGGGGGGGGGGGGGGGGGGGGGGGGGGGGGGGGGGGGGGGGGGGGGGGGGGGGGGGGGGGGGGGGGGGGGGGGGGGGGGGGGGGGGGGGGGGGGGGGGGGGGGGGGGGGGGGGGGGGGGGGGGGGGGGGGGGGGGGGGGGGGGGGGGGGGGGGGGGGGGGGGGGGGGGGGGGGGGGGGGGGGGGGGGGGGGGGGGGGGGGGGGGGGGGGGGGGGGGGGGGGGGGGGGGGGGGGGGGGGGGGGGGGGGGGGGGGGGGGGGGGGGGGGGGGGGGGGGGGGGGGGGGGGGGGGGGGGGGGGGGGGGGGGGGGGGGGGGGGGGGGGGGGGGGGGGGGGGGGGGGGGGGGGGGGGGGGGGGGGGGGGGGGGGGGGGGGGGGGGGGGGGGGGGGGGGGGGGGGGGGGGGGGGGGGGGGGGGGGGGGGGGGGGGGGGGGGGGGGGGGGGGGGGGGGGGGGGGGGGGGGGGGGGGGGGGGGGGGGGGGGGGGGGGGGGGGGGGGGGGGGGGGGGGGGGGGGGGGGGGGGGGGGGGGGGGGGGGGGGGGGGGGGGGGGGGGGGGGGGGGGGGGGGGGGGGGGGGGGGGGGGGGGGGGGGGGGGGGGGGGGGGGGGGGGGGGGGGGGGGGGGGGGGGGGGGGGGGGGGGGGGGGGGGGGGGGGGGGGGGGGGGGGGGGGGGGGGGGGGGGGGGGGGGGGGGGGGGGGGGGGGGGGGGGGGGGGGGGGGGGGGGGGGGGGGGGGGGGGGGGGGGGGGGGGGGGGGGGGGGGGGGGGGGGGGGGGGGGGGGGGGGGGGGGGGGGGGGGGGGGGGGGGGGGGGGGGGGGGGGGGGGGGGGGGGGGGGGGGGGGGGGGGGGGGGGGGGGGGGGGGGGGGGGGGGGGGGGGGGGGGGGGGGGGGGGGGGGGGGGGGGGGGGGGGGGGGGGGGGGGGGGGGGGGGGGGGGGGGGGGGGGGGGGGGGGGGGGGGGGGGGGGGGGGGGGGGGGGGGGGGGGGGGGGGGGGGGGGGGGGGGGGGGGGGGGGGGGGGGGGGGGGGGGGGGGGGGGGGGGGGGGGGGGGGGGGGGGGGGGGGGGGGGGGGGGGGGGGGGGGGGGGGGGGGGGGGGGGGGGGGGGGGGGGGGGGGGGGGGGGGGGGGGGGGGGGGGGGGGGGGGGGGGGGGGGGGGGGGGGGGGGGGGGGGGGGGGGGGGGGGGGGGGGGGGGGGGGGGGGGGGGGGGGGGGGGGGGGGGGGGGGGGGGGGGGGGGGGGGGGGGGGGGGGGGGGGGGGGGGGGGGGGGGGGGGGGGGGGGGGGGGGGGGGGGGGGGGGGGGGGGGGGGGGGGGGGGGGGGGGGGGGGGGGGGGGGGGGGGGGGGGGGGGGGGGGGGGGGGGGGGGGGGGGGGGGGGGGGGGGGGGGGGGGGGGGGGGGGGGGGGGGGGGGGGGGGGGGGGGGGGGGGGGGGGGGGGGGGGGGGGGGGGGGGGGGGGGGGGGGGGGGGGGGGGGGGGGGGGGGGGGGGGGGGGGGGGGGGGGGGGGGGGGGGGGGGGGGGGGGGGGGGGGGGGGGGGGGGGGGGGGGGGGGGGGGGGGGGGGGGGGGGGGGGGGGGGGGGGGGGGGGGGGGGGGGGGGGGGGGGGGGGGGGGGGGGGGGGGGGGGGGGGGGGGGGGGGGGGGGGGGGGGGGGGGGGGGGGGGGGGGGGGGGGGGGGGGGGGGGGGGGGGGGGGGGGGGGGGGGGGGGGGGGGGGGGGGGGGGGGGGGGGGGGGGGGGGGGGGGGGGGGGGGGGGGGGGGGGGGGGGGGGGGGGGGGGGGGGGGGGGGGGGGGGGGGGGGGGGGGGGGGGGGGGGGGGGGGGGGGGGGGGGGGGGGGGGGGGGGGGGGGGGGGGGGGGGGGGGGGGGGGGGGGGGGGGGGGGGGGGGGGGGGGGGGGGGGGGGGGGGGGGGGGGGGGGGGGGGGGGGGGGGGGGGGGGGGGGGGGGGGGGGGGGGGGGGGGGGGGGGGGGGGGGGGGGGGGGGGGGGGGGGGGGGGGGGGGGGGGGGGGGGGGGGGGGGGGGGGGGGGGGGGGGGGGGGGGGGGGGGGGGGGGGGGGGGGGGGGGGGGGGGGGGGGGGGGGGGGGGGGGGGGGGGGGGGGGGGGGGGGGGGGGGGGGGGGGGGGGGGGGGGGGGGGGGGGGGGGGGGGGGGGGGGGGGGGGGGGGGGGGGGGGGGGGGGGGGGGGGGGGGGGGGGGGGGGGGGGGGGGGGGGGGGGGGGGGGGGGGGGGGGGGGGGGGGGGGGGGGGGGGGGGGGGGGGGGGGGGGGGGGGGGGGGGGGGGGGGGGGGGGGGGGGGGGGGGGGGGGGGGGGGGGGGGGGGGGGGGGGGGGGGGGGGGGGGGGGGGGGGGGGGGGGGGGGGGGGGGGGGGGGGGGGGGGGGGGGGGGGGGGGGGGGGGGGGGGGGGGGGGGGGGGGGGGGGGGGGGGGGGGGGGGGGGGGGGGGGGGGGGGGGGGGGGGGGGGGGGGGGGGGGGGGGGGGGGGGGGGGGGGGGGGGGGGGGGGGGGGGGGGGGGGGGGGGGGGGGGGGGGGGGGGGGGGGGGGGGGGGGGGGGGGGGGGGGGGGGGGGGGGGGGGGGGGGGGGGGGGGGGGGGGGGGGGGGGGGGGGGGGGGGGGGGGGGGGGGGGGGGGGGGGGGGGGGGGGGGGGGGGGGGGGGGGGGGGGGGGGGGGGGGGGGGGGGGGGGGGGGGGGGGGGGGGGGGGGGGGGGGGGGGGGGGGGGGGGGGGGGGGGGGGGGGGGGGGGGGGGGGGGGGGGGGGGGGGGGGGGGGGGGGGGGGGGGGGGGGGGGGGGGGGGGGGGGGGGGGGGGGGGGGGGGGGGGGGGGGGGGGGGGGGGGGGGGGGGGGGGGGGGGGGGGGGGGGGGGGGGGGGGGGGGGGGGGGGGGGGGGGGGGGGGGGGGGGGGGGGGGGGGGGGGGGGGGGGGGGGGGGGGGGGGGGGGGGGGGGGGGGGGGGGGGGGGGGGGGGGGGGGGGGGGGGGGGGGGGGGGGGGGGGGGGGGGGGGGGGGGGGGGGGGGGGGGGGGGGGGGGGGGGGGGGGGGGGGGGGGGGGGGGGGGGGGGGGGGGGGGGGGGGGGGGGGGGGGGGGGGGGGGGGGGGGGGGGGGGGGGGGGGGGGGGGGGGGGGGGGGGGGGGGGGGGGGGGGGGGGGGGGGGGGGGGGGGGGGGGGGGGGGGGGGGGGGGGGGGGGGGGGGGGGGGGGGGGGGGGGGGGGGGGGGGGGGGGGGGGGGGGGGGGGGGGGGGGGGGGGGGGGGGGGGGGGGGGGGGGGGGGGGGGGGGGGGGGGGGGGGGGGGGGGGGGGGGGGGGGGGGGGGGGGGGGGGGGGGGGGGGGGGGGGGGGGGGGGGGGGGGGGGGGGGGGGGGGGGGGGGGGGGGGGGGGGGGGGGGGGGGGGGGGGGGGGGGGGGGGGGGGGGGGGGGGGGGGGGGGGGGGGGGGGGGGGGGGGGGGGGGGGGGGGGGGGGGGGGGGGGGGGGGGGGGGGGGGGGGGGGGGGGGGGGGGGGGGGGGGGGGGGGGGGGGGGGGGGGGGGGGGGGGGGGGGGGGGGGGGGGGGGGGGGGGGGGGGGGGGGGGGGGGGGGGGGGGGGGGGGGGGGGGGGGGGGGGGGGGGGGGGGGGGGGGGGGGGGGGGGGGGGGGGGGGGGGGGGGGGGGGGGGGGGGGGGGGGGGGGGGGGGGGGGGGGGGGGGGGGGGGGGGGGGGGGGGGGGGGGGGGGGGGGGGGGGGGGGGGGGGGGGGGGGGGGGGGGGGGGGGGGGGGGGGGGGGGGGGGGGGGGGGGGGGGGGGGGGGGGGGGGGGGGGGGGGGGGGGGGGGGGGGGGGGGGGGGGGGGGGGGGGGGGGGGGGGGGGGGGGGGGGGGGGGGGGGGGGGGGGGGGGGGGGGGGGGGGGGGGGGGGGGGGGGGGGGGGGGGGGGGGGGGGGGGGGGGGGGGGGGGGGGGGGGGGGGGGGGGGGGGGGGGGGGGGGGGGGGGGGGGGGGGGGGGGGGGGGGGGGGGGGGGGGGGGGGGGGGGGGGGCCGGCCGCTTGGACCAGCCGGCCCCAAGAAGGTGGCGCTTTGTCTTTGATGCTTGAGGGGCGCAGCCGGCCCCGATGTCTTGAAATACCATGGGGAGCTGATGAGGCTACACGTGGTCATTTGCTCCGACAGTAGTCCCCGAAGCTGATGGGGCACCGCGGCTGAAAGGGCGACAAGCCTCAGCAGCTTCCTACTCCGAGTGGTTGGTGATCGTGCTTCGTCCATCTTCTGAGGCGCCGACAGCTAGGAGTCGGCCAGGACCAGGCAGGCCGCCTGGTGTTTTCGAAATGTAGAGGCGGGAGCCAGGTGGCACGCCGGCCGGGCGACAGGCTCGCCGCCCGTTGCCCACGCGTCACGCGGCGCCAGCCAGCCGGGTCGGCCTGCCAGCCCACGCACGCGACAGGAAGTCGCCGCAGGCCTGGGCCCGCCACCATCGGGCCTCAGCACGTGCGCGGATCCATTGTGGCCGAGGCAGACGGTTAGGATTCCGGGGCGCAGTAAACGCACGCAGTTACTGCGCAGTAAACACGGGGTCATGGGGTCATGGGCGTGGTTAATCCCACGAACCCACGCCCCGCCCCCTCGGCTCCGTGGCCAGGGGCTATAAGTAGGGGGAGGAGGGGGCGGCAGACGCACGCGTGACCTCCTCTCCCTTCGCCATTTTCTTCTTCTCTCCTTTCTTCACTGCTGCAGCGCCCATGCCTCTTTGCCGAAGCGCTGCCGTAGCTCATCGTCGCCGAGCTTTTACCTCTCGCAGCGTTGCTGCTCCATCGCGGGTTCGCTCACTCTTCACAGCGCCGTGCCTCCGTCGAGTTTCAAGCTCTTATGGCGCGTGACAAGGCGAGCTCCGGCGCCTGGGATGACTCCAATGTCCATGAGGATCACCTCGATTTCCTCTTCAAAGCGCGGCGGCTGCCCGGCGAGGGCTACGTAGAGGTACGTGTCCCACCCGGGAAGGAGATCTCATCGGCGCCGGAGGACGGCGAACGCGTCGTCTTCCGGTCGCATTTTCTCCGCGGCTTCGGCCTGCCGGCGAGCGGCTTCCTCCGCTCTTTTCTTCAATTCTATCGACTCCAGCCGCACCACCTCACTCCAAACACGGTGGTGCTGCTGTCCGCCTTCATCACGCTCTGCGAGGGTTACCTCGGCATCCTCCCCACCCTTGAGCTTTGGGGAGAATTCTTCTACACCAAGCTCGGCACCGCCGCCAAGGGCGCGCCAACTCAGTGCGGGGCCTTCGTCGCGGTGCGATGTCTGGGTGTTGGGAACTGCTTCTCGGTGATCAGCTTGACGCGGTCGGTCAAGTTGTGGAAAAAATCTTACTTCTACGTCAAGAACGTCCACCCGTCAACGGACTTCGTCAACCTGCCGGCTTATACAGCCGGCCCGCTGGCTGAGCCTCGCACCAACTGGACCTACAAGCCGAAGACGCTGTCGGCCGCCTCCACCGCCACCATCGCCCGGCTCAAGGTGATGACGGAGTCGGAGGGCCTCAAGGGGTCGGATCTTCTGACCGCCTTCGTGGAGCGCCGAGTGCTCCCTCTCCAAGGCCGGCCTCACCTGATCAGCCGGATGAGCGGGCGTCGAGACCCATGCCGGCTGAGCACCAAGGAGATGCCGGCCATGGAGGTGGCCCGGCATGGAACTACATCTCGAACTGCAAACTCTCGGAAGGGGAGTGGCATTTCGGCAAGCGGCCATACTCCCGCGCAGATCCGTCGCCCACGGTGAGTCCTTAATTCTTCTTTCTCTTTATGTGCTGGGTTCTGCTTTTGCCGCCTGATCAGTCGGCCCCAATGCAAATCCTCACCCCCCAGCCGGCAGCCGACGCCCAGGAGGAAGGCCACGGGTACCTGCCGGACCGGTCTGTGAGTGACGTGGACGACCCCGACTTGGGGGCGGCCGCCATGGAGGAGGACGACGCCACAGGTGGTGGTGGCAGAGCAAGCGGCTTCGGAGGAGGAGGTGGCCTCGATGAATGGCCAGACGACGACGAGGAGGAGATCAAGCCATGCCGCCCGCCTGGCGCCGACAAGGCGGGCGCGGGTTCCTCAGCTACGCCGACCGCACCAGGCGGTGCGCAGAAGTGCCGAGCCGGCTAGCTGCAGTTCGGCAGCCGGCCAAAGAAACCGAAGAGCTCGGCCGCCGTGACCAGGCGGGAGGAGGCCGCCACGAAGGCGGCCCGGTTCCAGAAGGCCACGAAGCAGCCGCCGATGGTGTCTGCGTAAGTATTTGCTATCCCTTGTGTTTCCTTTTCTTCTCTCTTGCCGACTCCTTCTGAGTTTCTTCTTATCTTGTCTTGAACAGGGCCCCGCTCTCTCTTGAGCGGTCTGACTCTGCATCCGTGATCGGGATGGCGGAGGGCTCCACCAACACCCGCCGCGTAGACCCGCGCGCCGAGCTCCAGGCGGCAACGGAGCGGAACGTGCAGGAAGCGCGCGAGGAGCGGGAGAAGGCGGAGAAGGAGAAAGCAGACGCGGCCAAGGCGGCACAGGAGGAGGCCGAGACTCTAAGGGTGCTTGGGGCCGCCTGCTGGGAGCCGGCGTCTCCAGAGGCCGCCTGCCAGGAGTCGGCTTGTCTTGAGGTCGCCTTCTGGGCCATGCCGCCTTCTAGCAGCCGGCCGCCTGGACCAGCCGGCGGCGAGGAGGCGGCGCTGTGGTCTTCGATTCTTGAGGGGTGCAGTCGGCCCCGATGTCTTGAAACGCCATGGGGAGCAGATGAGGCTACCCGTGGCTAATTACTCCGACAGCAAGGGATGTCCGCCCAGTACGCTGCATGGTGGCCATGCTCCACCCTGGATTCGGGGGCGGCAGGCTGAACTGTAGCCATGCCCCATCTCGTCATGTTTATGTGGGTGCTAACTTTGAGGGCACGAGGGGCCGCCTGCTAGGAGCCGGCCTCTCTGGAGGCCGCCTGCAAGGAGTCGGCCCACCTCGAGGCTGCCTTCTGGAGTCCGCCGGCCTCTGGCAGCCGGCCGCTTGGACCAGCCGGCCCCAAGAAGGTGGCGCTTTGTCTTTGATGCTTGAGGGGCGCAGCCGGCCCCGATGTCTTGAAATACCATGGGGAGCTGATGA
>JAAAWM010008155.1:0-12240 GCA_036873465.1 Thinopyrum obtusiflorum
TATTTCTTGCTTCCGAAGTGCCAGGTTCGCTTGCATTGTTATTGCTACGGGCTAGCTAGCTATCTTCGCCCATGCAAAAGCGGGTCATAAGCGCCGTGAGGGCTGCCATGGACTTTGCCTTTTCTTGGCCGAGGTGTCGGGCGAGCCATTCGTCCCGGATGCTATGTTTAAAGGCCACTAGGGCTTTGGCATCCGGACAGTCGACGATCAGGTTCTTTTTGGTTAAGAACCTAGTCCAGAATTTCCTGGCTGACTCTCCGGGCTGTTGAATTATGTGACTTAAGTCATCGGCATCCGGAGGTCGGACATATGTGCCTTGGAAGTTGTCGAGGAAGGCTTCTTCCAAGTCCTCCCAGCTGCCAATGGAGTTTTCGGGCAGACTGTTCAACCAGTGCCGAGCTGGTCCTTTGAGTTTTAGTGGGAGATATTTTATGGCATGGAGATCATCACCGCGGGCCATATGAATATGGAGAAGAAAATCCTTGATCCATACCGCGGGCTCTATTGTCCCATCATATGATTCGATGTTTACGGGTTTAAACCCTTCTGGGAATTCATGCTCCATTACCTCGTCAGTGAAGCAAAGGGGGTGTGCGGCACCTCTATATCGGGCCATGTCACGACATAGCTTGGATGGAGTTCGTCTTCGGTTCTTGGCCCGGGCGTGATTATGATTGTTGCGTCTGGCTGGGTAGCCATTGTCGCGTGTCGGGGCACGCCCCCGCGATCCATAGATCGATCAGTTCTGACCTGCTCTACTGTCCAAGTCCTGCCGCAGGTCATATGTATGTCCCCGAGTTGTTTTATCTCTGCCTTTACGGTGAGGTAGTATGGGCTGGTGTTTGGCTTGAGTTGCCACTTTGTCCCGGCCACATGGTGGTCGGTCAGCCGCATTGCGCGATGATGGTACGGGCTCCAGTGCCTCATCACCGAACTGAGGTAGCAATTTGTGCTTTAGATAACTTTTGGCTGGGCGCTCGAGGCTGTATTCTTCGGCTGCCAGGACATGAGTCCACCTATCGTTGAGCAGGTCTTGAACAGCTTGAAGCTGCTGCTGCTTCTTTTTCAGGCTCCTTGCAGTGGCTATTAGCCGGCACTTGAAGCGCTCCTGCTCAAGAGGTTCCTCAGGCACGATAAAATCCTCGTTGCCGAGGCTCACCTCATCCTCGAAGAGCGGAAGATAATTACTGTCCTCCGAGACTTCGTTTATGGCCTGTTCATCAGGGCTAACTTGCCCGTCTTCCCGTTCGTCCTGTTCGGAAGTTGGCTCAATGGGGTCTTCATTGTCTTCGGCATCGTCTGGAGTATTATTTTCTCCTATGCCAGTATTGCTGTCTTTTCCACGGCGTGACTTGGAGCGGCGCCGCTGACATCGGCGCTTTGGCTGTATCTCAGGAGGTTTGTCCTCGACTGGGTCTTCCTTGTCGTTGCCGCTATTCTCTTTGGGTGTATCCACCATGTACACGTCATACGAGGAAGTGGCCATCCAGCGTCCGGTAAACGGCGGGTTTTGGGCCTCCTCTTCTCCGGCATCATCGTCCATACCGTCGATGTCTTCGGAGCTGTAATCGAGCATGTCGGTTAAGTCCTCGACGGTGCCTATGAAGTGGGAGGTGGGTGGGAAGTGAAATTCCCCATCATCAACTCCTAGTTCGAACCGGATATAATTCGGCTGCGAGTCCCCTGCTAAGAGAGGCTTTTTAATGAGTTCAGCACATCGCCTAAGGGTGAGTGCCGGAAGATGTCCGTGGCGCTGAATTTGACGACCGACGCCTGATCGGGCTCGACGGACGCGGGCGCGCATGGTTTAGAACCTGTGGTCGGAGACGAATCCGAGGTTCCAGTGACGCAGGTCACGCTCAAGGTTGGGGCTGTGTGCAGCTCCAGCGCGGTTGAGTCTGCGGCTCCCGTGGCGGGGTTGAGCTTCCTGTCCTCGGATGGCGCAATCTGCTCCAGATCTAGGGTCAGAGCACTTATAGGTGCTATCTCCTGGGTATGGTCCGATGACAGATTTAGGTCATGCTCATCGCGGTGGCAGGGAGCGGCTGCCGTGGGCTCGAATCCGTCGAAGATCAAGTCTCCGCGGGTATCAGCAACGTAGTTCAAGCTTCCAAACCTGACTTGATGGCCAGGGGCGTAGCTGTCGATCTGCTCTAGATGGCCAAGCGAGTTGGCCCGCAGTGCGAAGCCACCGAATACGAAGATCTGTCAGGGGAGAAAAACTTCCCCCTGGACAGCATTGTTGTAGATGATTGACGGGGCCATCGAACCTCTTGAAGACGATGCAGTGGAACTCTCATTGTAAGTACCGATGTCGGTGTCAAAACCGGCAAATCTCGGGTAGGGGGTCCCAAACTGTGCGTCTAAGGTCGATGGTAACAAGAGACAGGGGACACGATGTTTACCCAGGTTCGGGCCCTCTCTATGGAGGTAATACCCTACTTCCTGCTTGATTGATGTTGATGAATTTGAGTATTACAAGAGTTGATCTACCACAAGATCGTACTGGCTAAAACCCTAGAAGTCTAGCCTGTATGATTATAATTGTCCCTATGGACTAAACCCTCCAGTTTATATAGACACCGGAGGGGACTAGGGTTGTACAAAGTCAGTTATAGAGAAAGGAATCTTCATATCCGAATGCCAAGCTTGTCATCCATGCCAAGGAGAGTCCCATCTGGACACGGGTGAGTGTCTTTGGCTTTGTATCTTCACAGCCCATCAGTCCGGCCCATGTCCAACAGGCCGGACGCCCGAGGACCCCTTAGTCCAGGACTCCCTCACTTAGGTCCCATGCAAGAAATGGGAATGAATTTCAAACACCATGGCACCGTTGATTGCGGGCAAAGGGGGGGGGGGGGGGGGGGGGGGGGGGGGGGGGGGGGGGGGGGGGGGGGGGGGGGGGGGGGGGGGGGGGGGGGGGGGGGGGGGGGGGGGGGGGGGGGGGGGGGGGGGGGGGGGGGGGGGGGGGGGGGGGGGGGGGGGGGGGGGGGGGGGGGGGGGGGGGGGGGGGGGGGGGGGGGGGGGGGGGGGGGGGGGGGGGGGGGGGGGGGGGGGGGGGGGGGGGGGGGGGGGGGGGGGGGGGGGGGGGGGGGGGGGGGGGGGGGGGGGGGGGGGGGGGGGGGGGGGGGGGGGGGGGGGGGGGGGGGGGGGGGGGGGGGGGGGGGGGGGGGGGGGGGGGGGGGGGGGGGGGGGGGGGGGGGGGGGGGGGGGGGGGGGGGGGGGGGGGGGGGGGGGGGGGGGGGGGGGGGGGGGGGGGGGGGGGGGGGGGGGGGGGGGGGGGGGGGGGGGGGGGGGGGGGGGGGGGGGGGGGGGGGGGGGGGGGGGGGGGGGGGGGGGGGGGGGGGGGGGGGGGGGGGGGGGGGGGGGGGGGGGGGGGGGGGGGGGGGGGGGGGGGGGGGGGGGGGGGGGGGGGGGGGGGGGGGGGGGGGGGGGGGGGGGGGGGGGGGGGGGGGGGGGGGGGGGGGGGGGGGGGGGGGGGGGGGGGGGGGGGGGGGGGGGGGGGGGGGGGGGGGGGGGGGGGGGGGGGGGGGGGGGGGGGGGGGGGGGGGGGGGGGGGGGGGGGGGGGGGGGGGGGGGGGGGGGGGGGGGGGGGGGGGGGGGGGGGGGGGGGGGGGGGGGGGGGGGGGGGGGGGGGGGGGGGGGGGGGGGGGGGGGGGGGGGGGGGGGGGGGGGGGGGGGGGGGGGGGGGGGGGGGGGGGGGGGGGGGGGGGGGGGGGGGGGGGGGGGGGGGGGGGGGGGGGGGGGGGGGGGGGGGGGGGGGGGGGGGGGGGGGGGGGGGGGGGGGGGGGGGGGGGGGGGGGGGGGGGGGGGGGGGGGGGGGGGGGGGGGGGGGGGGGGGGGGGGGGGGGGGGGGGGGGGGGGGGGGGGGGGGGGGGGGGGGGGGGGGGGGGGGGGGGGGGGGGGGGGGGGGGGGGGGGGGGGGGGGGGGGGGGGGGGGGGGGGGGGGGGGGGGGGGGGGGGGGGGGGGGGGGGGGGGGGGGGGGGGGGGGGGGGGGGGGGGGGGGGGGGGGGGGGGGGGGGGGGGGGGGGGGGGGGGGGGGGGGGGGGGGGGGGGGGGGGGGGGGGGGGGGGGGGGGGGGGGGGGGGGGGGGGGGGGGGGGGGGGGGGGGGGGGGGGGGGGGGGGGGGGGGGGGGGGGGGGGGGGGGGGGGGGGGGGGGGGGGGGGGGGGGGGGGGGGGGGGGGGGGGGGGGGGGGGGGGGGGGGGGGGGGGGGGGGGGGGGGGGGGGGGGGGGGGGGGGGGGGGGGGGGGGGGGGGGGGGGGGGGGGGGGGGGGGGGGGGGGGGGGGGGGGGGGGGGGGGGGGGGGGGGGGGGGGGGGGGGGGGGGGGGGGGGGGGGGGGGGGGGGGGGGGGGGGGGGGGGGGGGGGGGGGGGGGGGGGGGGGGGGGGGGGGGGGGGGGGGGGGGGCCCAACGCCTCGCACACACGCGCGTACGTATGAGAGAAACGCGCATCGCTCGGCCCCCGACCACCCACCGTAACCGGGGACTCCCCGATATTTTCCGCGCCCTCGCTTCTACCATGGTTTTTTCCATCATGGACGGCCCAAAGAATGTCATGCAGCTGCGTATCCGGCCCGCCCAGGACGAAAAGTCCATTTTCTGTCATGATTTTTTGTCATAGAAGTAGGACCCCACCACATCTATGATGATACCATGTTTTGTCACAATTATCGTCATAGAAGTGTCATAAGTATGACAGAAAAGATTTTCGTTCGGCCCAGAATGTCATGGATGTGTCTTTTTTTGTAGTGAGTGTACTTAGACCGGCACAATACCAGTTTGAATGACTATGTTTGCTTGTTGTTAAATGTTAGGCATGTTGCAGTTAACACACCTTTCCACTTGTTTTGCTTTACTAGCGTGCTTAAACCTGCACACTGAAGCTATCTTTTGGAGATTATTTTGTCTGCCATGGATAATTTTGGTTGATGTTTAGCCTGTTGTGCTTAACATGCTTCTCGATGTACCTACACAGGACAATTTTGGGAACGGCTATTGTTTTCCATCGAGGTTACACTACTGCAGGATGCTGCTAACACGACACTACGATGAGAGACCCTTTCACGAAACTGTGTGCGATGCATTAATCACAAATGGGGATGTAAAAAAATGGTCAAAAAAGGTGCAAAACATTTGCAATGGAGGATGCATCAAACACGGTTCAGATTTTAGTTGCGTGTGCGATCCAGGGCATACGGTTCAATCCAATGAACCGTTTGCGATGAGGCGGAACAAAAGAAACGGGCAGCCTGATGAAGGTGTGTGCAATGTACAGCATACAGTTCACTCGGATGAACTGTTTGTGATTAGGCAACACAAAAGAAACGGTCAGCCAGATCAAGGTGTGTGCGATGTACAGCATACAGTTCACTCGGATGAACTATTTGTGATTAGGCAACACAAAAGAAACGGTCAGCCAGATCAAGGTGTGTGCGATGTACGACATGCGGTTCACCCGGATGAACTGTTTGCGTTGAGACAAGAGAACAGAAATGGTTCAATATAACAAATACCATAAATATTGCAAGGTTCAAGTTCAAATATTACAACACCCAAATTCAAACATTGCAAGTTGCGTCATTTCTAAAAAGGGATCAGTCGCTGACAAGTCATGTATTGGTTTGACACAATAACTTCCAATTGCTTTGCCATATGCTCTTCCAATACGAAGTTTGGCATTTTTGGAGGCACTTCCATTCCGCAGTACCAGCCGCCTCTGATAATTATACCATTGATCTTTCCTAATTAAATGCGTGTTCAACCTCAGTACCCTCAGCACCTTTGCTCTGGCAAGAAAGAACATGGCGAGTGTAATCTTTGGTGGGGTCCCTCGGTAGGAGTTCAAAGTAATATTTGAGAGATGCAGATCCAGGCATTCGATGTGATTGTCGTTATCAACATCTTCCATCGGGCCTAATATGCACTGCAAAAGAAGAGAACGTGTTAGTGCCTACATGTAGTTTTGAACACTGCTACACGCCCATTTGGTTTGCAGGATTTGTAAAATGCACCAAAGTGCCATCTTCGATCTGTCATGATTAACATGGGCATTAATTTGATTACAATCTAGAAACATGTAGCCTTGTTCAAAAGAGGTTGGATTGGATGAAAAATTCCCTAAGAAAACTAGTACTGATGAATCCAAAGGAGAAATGCTTATGGACGATTGTAACCATATGAATGAAGCAACCAATATGGGGTGGGGGTGTATGTCCTAAAATCCTCCAAAATTCCTTCAGAAATCGTAGTACATAGTCATTGTAAACATGGGAAAAGGTGCAAAAAATTGAACTCCCTTATGGTTAACATTTAACAGGAAAGGAACATCACCTCGATATACAGCTTCTTCAGGCATGGAAAGCATCTCAGGCAACTGAAAACTTGGTCCAGGTTGGGGATGGCAGATTCTAGTGCCAAGACCTTCACTGTGCCTAGAGTCTGGGTGAAGCTTCGCTGGATGATAGACGAACATACATCTTCAAAACTAGAAATAACGTTGATATCAAGAAGGAGAGGTATATAAGGCGACTGTTGTACCTGAAAGTTGTAGTATTTGACAGACGAGTAGCCCACCACTTTCAATTTTGGTGCAGAAATGACATTGATTCTTGTTGGACCTTGTTGATCAACTACAAGTAATCTCTCAAGTGAAGGTGTGTCCTGGATGACCATATTGTGGTCCACCTTTTGTAATCTCTCGTTGCAGCACCAGCAACACACATAAATAGTGTGGAGAGTCCTGGAGGTGATGTGCAAGGTACTCGACCAATTCATCTCGTGAAGACGAAGGAACTCAAGTGTAGTACAGCCGCGGAGCAGGCACTCCATGTCATCCTTTGGGATGCAGATGGCGACGAGCTCGAGGTGCTTCAGTCGTGGTAGAAAAAGAGCGGGCGCGTCATTAAGGGGGGATGGCAGTTCATGAACTTGGCGAGGCGCAGCGTGGGCACGAAGTGGAGCGCGGACGTTGGCAGCAAGCTCATATGCCCATCATTATAACTTAGATTCTCGAGCTGATCTATGGCGCGGGATCGGAACCACTCATCAAGCTTGGCTCGCTCCCTGCCATTGGAACGGAACTTGCCCGCGATAAGGCCTTTGATTGGGCCATGGTGACTGCCGAGGATCTGGGAGAATGCATCAAAGCGTTGGCGATACCCATGGCAGAGCTTGTGGGCGTGGAGGAGGTCGACAGGGGTGCGGAGCCATAGGGTGCGCCACCGCCGGGAAACGGCGGCTGTCCTTGCCCGATTACTGATTGGGAGGAGGGTTATGATGACTATCAACATATCATCGGGGAGGTTGTTGATGAAGTCTAGGCCTGCTGGAGTCGCTTGCGGTTCTTTCTCGACCCGCCTCCGCTTGTCGGCAGCCTCATTCTCCACCTCGTCTGCGGGGACGGGAACCTCTGTCTCCATATTCATGGCGTGCTCCGGTGCTTCAGCAGCCCCGGCGTCACCACTCCCTCCGATGGGGCGCTTCGGCGGCATCCTCGTACACTGACGGCTTTGAGGACTCAGAGCGGCGTCGAGGATGCGGGCGGAGAGAGAGGAATTGTGTGTGTGGCGAGGATGGGGGGTGTGGCCGCTCGGCGGCGCCATTAATATAGGCCAGTGGGAGCGAGGCGGGCGGCGGTCCAAGGCTGTCTCGCTTCCCGGTGAGAACGACTGCTTAATCTCTAGTATGAATGAAATCTATGCTTAATTACTGAATTTTAGTTGCAAAAAATAGATAGTGATATTGATTTCTAGCTGCATATTTTGACAAATCGCAGTGTCTCTTGGCTTAGCACCGAAGTCTGGCTTTAATTTGCATACCGTAATCTGAACCGTTTGCGTTGAAGAGATGCACAGATCCTGCATTGAACAGCTCGTACGCTTCCCGGTGAGCCTGCGCACCGGACTGCGCTCGCATGCCTCCCGTACAGTCAAGCAGCTGTCCACACGGCACCTCCTATAGCCATGAAAACCAAGACACATGGCATCACGTGAATGGTTAACCGAACACACACGGTTTGAATTATACAAACATTTGAGATATTAAAGTGGAAGCTATTTTTTTCAAAATGCCTTTGTTGGCTGTCATTATTCGAGTGCGCCATCTCTCAAAATGGACACGAAAAATACCACAGCATGCCGGGTGCCCTTCCATGATAGCATGCCAAGTTTCATGAATTTCAGACGAGTTTTGGCTTTACTAGAATTTAAAAACCAGGCATCTCAATGTTTTGTCGGCAATCAACGGTGCCCTGGTGTTTGAAATTCATTCCCATTTCTTGCATGCGACCTAAGCATGCACCCAAGGACACAGATTTGATTTTTCAACCAATTTATATGCACTGGAGCATGCGCATGTAGTTCAAATTTGAATTATGCACATAAATGCATTGAAAACTCAGTTAATGCATAAAAATGTCCAAACGAACCCTGAAAAATCACAAAAATTCACACAACACTCATGTTGTTCTATGTTGACACGAGAAAAAAAACTTGAAAGCAATAAGAGGCAATGGATATCGTTTCGTCCCCAAAGGTGGGACGTTCCCTACCGAAAACCATCATGCTTGTTGTGAGAAGCTCCGGTTGGTGAGAGCATAGACCCAAACCTGCCCCAAATGGGACAAAATTTGTACCACGGCATATTGATGCCGCTCCATGATAGCATGCCAAGTTTCATGAATTTCAGACGAGTTTTGGATTTACTAGAATTTCAAAACCAGGCATCTCAATGTTTTGCTAGCAATCAACGGTGCCATGGTGTTTGAAATTCATTCCCATTTCTTGCATGGGACCTAAGCATGCACCCATGGACACAGATTTGATTTTTCAACCAATTTATATGCACTGGAGCATGCGCATGTAGTTCAAATTTGAAATATGCACATAAATGCATTGAAAACTCAGTTAATGCATAAAAATGTCCAAACGAACCCCCAAAAATCACAAAAATTCACACAACACTCCTGTTGTTCTATGTTGACACGAGAAAAAAAACTTGAAAGCAATAAGAGGCAATGGATATCGTTTCGTCCCCAAAGGTGGGACGTTCCCTACCGAAAACCATCATGCTTGTTGTGAGAAGCTCCGGTTGGTGAGAAGCATATACCCAAACCTGCCCCAAATGGGACAAACTTTGTACCACGGCATGTTGATGCCGCTCCATGATAGCATGCCAAGTTTCATGCATTTCAGACGAGTTTTGGATTTACTAGAATTTCAAAACCAGGCATCTCAATGTTTTGCCGGCAATCAATGGTGCCATGGCGTTTGAAATTCATTCCTATTTCTTGCATGGGACCTAAGCATGCACCCAAGGACACATATTTGATTTTTCAGGGGGGGGGGGGGGGGGGGGGGGGGGGGGGGGGGGGGGGGGGGGGGGGGGGGGGGGGGGGGGGGGGGGGGGGGGGGGGGGGGGGGGGGGGGGGGGGGGGGGGGGGGGGGGGGGGGGGGGGGGGGGGGGGGGGGGGGGGGGGGGGGGGGGGGGGGGGGGGGGGGGGGGGGGGGGGGGGGGGGGGGGGGGGGGGGGGGGGGGGGGGGGGGGGGGGGGGGGGGGGGGGGGGGGGGGGGGGGGGGGGGGGGGGGGGGGGGGGGGGGGGGGGGGGGGGGGGGGGGGGGGGGGGGGGGGGGGGGGGGGGGGGGGGGGGGGGGGGGGGGGGGGGGGGGGGGGGGGGGGGGGGGGGGGGGGGGGGATAGCATGCCAAGTTTCATGAATTTCAGACGAGTTTTGGATTTACTAGAATTTCAAAACCAGGCATCTCAATGTTTTGCCGGCAATCAACGGTGCCACGGTGTTTGAAATTAACCCGAGCGAGGCGTTGGGCTCTAACTGAACCCGAGTGATTGCACTGCAGGCTACGCGTTACTGAACCCGAGCGATCGATCGATGGCTGTTAACTGAACCCGAGGGGGGGGGGGGGGGGGGGGGGGGGGGGGGGGGGGGGGGGGGGGGGGGGGGGGGGGGGGGGGGGGGGGGGGGGGGGGGTTGGATGAACAGTTCCTGGTGGCGGTGGATGAACAGGACCCCGTGGTGTTGCCTCTGGATGAATAGTACCCCAATCGATCGAGCCGGTTGGGGCTGGATGAACAGGACCCCGTGGAGGGCAGAATGAACAGGACCACCCCGTGGAGGGCAGGATGAACAGTAGATGGTGGAGGGCTGGATGAACAGTAGCCCGTGGAGGGCAGGATGAACAGGTCCACCCCGTGGAGGGCAGGATGAACAGTAGACGGTGGAGGGCTGGATGAACAGTAGCCCGTGGAGGGGTGGTTGAACAGGAGCCCGTGGAGAAGGCTGGTTGAACAGTAGCTGGTGGAGTAGTGCGCGGTGGAGGCTGGATGAACAGGAGCCCATGGATGAACAGTCGCAGGTGGAGGCTGGAGGAGGTCGACGGTGGATGAACAGTAGCCCATGGAGGCTGGAGGGGGTCAACGGTGGAGATGAACAGTATCCCGTGGAGTCCCGTTTTGCGGTACGCCACACCCCTCCCGATGAACAGGACCCCCGTTTCTACCATAGCACTCCAACACAAGTCCGTTTCCTCCGTTTTGCGGTACGCCACACCCCTCCCGATCAACATGACCCCCATTTCGACCGTAGGAGGTCCGTTTCCTCCGTTTTGCGGTACGCCAGACCCCTCTCGATGAACAGGATCCCGTTTCGAACGTGGCCGGTCGAACACAAGGCCGTTTCCTCTGTTCTACGGTACGCCAGGCCTCATTTCCATCGGCTGTTCCATCCAAGCCGGTTGGCTCCCACGCGTTCCGTTGCCTCCCGATGAACACGACGCATTCTGTTGCTTCCCCATGAACACGACAACGACGCTGTTTCTCCATTCTGACCCAGCCATGTACACGAGCCCTGGCCGTACATATGCGCGAGTAGGCGTTCGAGACCCTGCCCGTATGTACGTACGTGGCCGTATTTTCTTTCTTGCACACTGGCCACTGTACGTACGTGTACATGCTACGTGCGCACCTCTACCATGACACGTGCGCGCCTCTACATCAACCAGTATGTACGTACACGTTCGCGACCAGAATGACAACGCTACGTACGCTTCGACCAGGTGGGTCCCGACTGTCAGGCACTTCCTTGCATGCGAAGATGTAGCTGGTGGGTCCCAGCAGTCAGGGGGGCGAATCATTTTTTTTGCCCGGACGCACTTCCTTGCGTGTGAAGATGTAGCTGGTGGGTCCCAACAGTCAAGGGGAAATGTTTTTTTTCGCGAAATACGGTGGCCCGTCTGGTGGGTCCCCACTGTCAGGTGGAGGAATAATTATTTTGCGCGTAATAAGGAGGCACTTCCTTGCTGCGGCCGTGGACCCAGCTGTCAGCCTCTCCACGTATAGTCCACGTCCGATGGAAGCCGTTCCTTGACCACGTTGACCACGCCGCGCCAAGAGCACCAGGGCGATGGACGACGGCAAGGCCTAGGAAGGGGACGACGCGGGGCCGGGGAAGACGCGGCAGTGGATGCCCATGCGTAGAGGAGTATGAGGGTTCACTGGTTCGCTGTGGTGTGAGGCTGCCGTCGCCGCAGAATAACAGGGGGTGTGGGTGAGTAGAGGGATGGCCTGGCCAGCGGTGGGAGTAGTAGGGGGCGGTGAGGCCTCCGCCGCATCGCAGCCGGCCACGGGAGGCAGGAGCACGAGGCACGACCGGCGCTGCTTTGGGTGGCTGGAGCAAGAAGACCAGAGGTTGAAGAAGCACTACGGCTGTTGGGTGGACACTGTACGGTCACTGGAGCTAGAATCGTTCATATTGACTAAGTTGACAAAGCCCTCCGTCCCCGTCAACTTAGTTGGCCCACAAGTCAGCCTCCCACTATTGTGGTCCCAGCTAGCAAGGGGGTATTCATTTTTTTGTGTATAATAAGGAGGCACTTCCTTGCGTGCGAAGATATAGCTGGTGGGTCCGACCTGTCAGCGGTGGGAACGTTTTTCGCGAAATACAGAGGCCCTTCCGGTGGGTCCCAGCTGTCAGGTGGAGGAATCATTATTTTGCGCGTAATAAGGAGGCATTTCCTTGCGTGCGGCCGTGGACCCAGCTGTCAGCCTCTCCACGCACAGTCTACTTCCGATGGTGTCGTTCGTTGACCATGTTGACCACTTCGCGCCGAGCGCATCCAAGGTGGTGGACGACGGCGAGGCCCTGGACAGCAACGAGCCAGAGATGGGAAGAGGCGGGAGTAGAGTCGCAGACGGAGAGGTGTATGAGGGTTAACTGGTTCTGGTG
>JAAAWM010008156.1:0-12251 GCA_036873465.1 Thinopyrum obtusiflorum
GCCATCCGGTCCCACGTTGAGGTGCTGTGGAGCAGGCACCTGAGCGTCCCACTACTGAGGCTCCTCCTCTGCCTCTGCCTGGGCGTTCCGGTAGGCAATAATATCCTCAGGCATGATCCTGTATCCACCCTCAGCTGCGATGAAGTCGGTGAGACCAGCATTAGCAACTAATTGTGCGAACTCTTGACAGATTCTGGCTCCATCCATGAAGGGGTTATGCGGCAATTCGCACGGCCGCACCTCTGCCCTTCTTCGAGTGTGGAGATCATTGTCTGATGACTCCCCAATGACTCCCTTAGAGCCCTTCTTGGAAGCAAACTTCCTAAAGAAACTCATCTTATTCCTATGAATAAAATTCTGAAAATTTTAGTCCACAAAATTTTTGTCAACAAAACTTCACAAGATTGATAGCAACTACTCATAAGGAGGCATAGAGGCTATATTGAGCATTCAAACTACTTAGAACTCTAAGAATTTAACATGCAAGCTCATCTACGGTAGCACTAAGAGTAGCTAATCATTCAAAATATAAACCACTAAAGCAAAAACTAATTGGAGCAATGGAGGAGTCACATACCAAGTAGCAATCCCCCAAAATAGTTTCGGAAACGGAGCTTCGAGCAAAGAGATCGAAATCCGGGGGTTTGAGAGCAAGAACACGAGAGAGAGATAGCAATGGTGATTTTTTTCTGGAGGTAGGTGATGACATGGGCTAAAGAGATAAGTGAGGGGGCCCACATGGGGACCACAGCCCACCAGGGCGTGCCTGGGGCTGCTGGCGCGCCCAGGTGGGTTGTGCCCACCTGGTGCACCCCCCTCTGATGTTATTTGTACTAAAAATTCAGAAATATTCAGAAAAAAAATCGTATTAAATTTTCAGGGCATTCTAAGAACTTTTATTTTTGGGTCATTTTTTATTGCACGGGAAATTCAGAAAACAGAGGGGGGGGGGGGGGGGGGGGGGGGGGGGGGGGGGGGGGGGGGGGGGGGGGGGGGGGGGGGGGGGGGGGGGGGGGGGGGGGGGGGGGGGGGGGGGGGGGGGGGGGGGGGGGGGGGGGGGGGGGGGGGGGGGGGGGGGGGGGGGGGGGGGGGGGGGGGGGGGGGGGGGGGGGGGGGGGGGGGGGGGGGGGGGGGGGGGGGGGGGGGGGGGGGGGGGGGGGGGGGGGGGGGGGGGGGGGGGGGGGGGGGGGGGGGGGGGGGGGGGGGGGGGGGGGGGGGGGGGGGGGGGGGGGGGGGGGGGGGGGGGGGGGGGGGGGGGGGGGGGGGGGGGGGGGGGGGGGGGGGGGGGGGGGGGGGGGGGGGGGGGGGGGGGGGGGGGGGGGGGGGGGGGGGGGGGGGGGGGGGGGGGGGGGGGGGGGGGGGGGGGGGGGGGGGGGGGGGGGGGGGGGGGGGGGGGGGGGGGGGGGGGGGGGGGGGGGGGGGGGGGGGGGGGGGGGGGGGGGGGGGGGGGGGGGGGGGGGGGGGGGGGGGGGGGGGGGGGGGGGGGGGGGGGGGGGGGGGGGGGGGGGGGGGGGGGGGGGGGGGGGGGGGGGGGGGGGGGGGGGGGGGGGGGGGGGGGGGGGGGGGGGGGGGGGGGGGGGGGGGGGGGGGGGGGGGGGGGGGGGGGGGGGGGGGGGGGGGGGGGGGGGGGGGGGGGGGGGGGGGGGGGGGGGGGGGGGGGGGGGGGGGGGGGGGGGGGGGGGGGGGGGGGGGGGGGGGGGGGGGGGGGGGGGGGGGGGGGGGGGGGGGGGGGGGGGGGGGGGGGGGGGGGGGGGGGGGGGGGGGGGGGGGGGGGGGGGGGGGGGGGGGGGGGGGGGGGGGGGGGGGGGGGGGGGGGGGGGGGGGGGGGGGGGGGGGGGGGGGGGGGGGGGGGGGGGGGGGGGGGGGGGGGGGGGGGGGGGGGGGGGGGGGGGGGGGGGGGGGGGGGGGGGGGGGGGGGGGGGGGGGGGGGGGGGGGGGGGGGGGGGGGGGGGGGGGGGGGGGGGGGGGGGGGGGGGGGGGGGGGGGGGGGGGGGGGGGGGGGGGGGGGGGGGGGGGGGGGGGGGGGGGGGGGGGGGGGGGGGGGGGGGGGGGGGGGGGGGGGGGGGGGGGGGGGGGGGGGGGGGGGGGGGGGGGGGGGGGGGGGGGGGGGGGGGGGGGGGGGGGGGGGGGGGGGGGGGGGGGGGGGGGGGGGGGGGGGGGGGGGGGGGGGGGGGGGGGGGGGGGGGGGGGGGGGGGGGGGGGGGGGGGGGGGGGGGGGGGGGGGGGGGGGGGGGGGGGGGGGGGGGGGGGGGGGGGGGGGGGGGGGGGGGGGGGGGGGGGGGGGGGGGGGGGGGGGGGGGGGGGGGGGGGGGGGGGGGGGGGGGGGGGGGGGGGGGGGGGGGGGGGGGGGGGGGGGGGGGGGGGGGGGGGGGGGGGGGGGGGGGGGGGGGGGGGGGGGGGGGGGGGGGGGGGGGGGGGGGGGGGGGGGGGGGGGGGGGGGGGGGGGGGGGGGGGGGGGGGGGGGGGGGGGGGGGGGGGGGGGGGGGGGGGGGGGGGGGGGGGGGGGGGGGGGGGGGGGGGGGGGGGGGGGGGGGGGGGGGGGGGGGGGGGGGGGGGGGGGGGGGGGGGGGGGGGGGGGGGGGGGGGGGGGGGGGGGGGGGGGGGGGGGGGGGGGGGGGGGGGGGGGGGGGGGGGGGGGGGGGGGGGGGGGGGGGGGGGGGGGGGGGGGGGGGGGGGGGGGGGGGGGGGGGGGGGGGGGGGGGGGGGGGGGGGGGGGGGGGGGGGGGGGGGGGGGGGGGGGGGGGGGGGGGGGGGGGGGGGGGGGGGGGGGGGGGGGGGGGGGGGGGGGGGGGGGGGGGGGGGGGGGGGGGGGGGGGGGGGGGGGGGGGGGGGGGGGGGGGGGGGGGGGGGGGGGGGGGGGGGGGGGGGGGGGGGGGGGGGGGGGGGGGGGGGGGGGGGGGGGGGGGGGGGGGGGGGGGGGGGGGGGGGGGGGGGGGGGGGGGGGGGGGGGGGGGGGGGGGGGGGGGGGGGGGGGGGGGGGGGGGGGGGGGGGGGGGGGGGGGGGGGGGGGGGGGGGGGGGGGGGGGGGGGGGGGGGGGGGGGGGGGGGGGGGGGGGGGGGGGGGGGGGGGGGGGGGGGGGGGGGGGGGGGGGGGGGGGGGGGGGGGGGGGGGGGGGGGGGGGGGGGGGGGGGGGGGGGGGGGGGGGGGGGGGGGGGGGGGGGGGGGGGGGGGGGGGGGGGGGGGGGGGGGGGGGGGGGGGGGGGGGGGGGGGGGGGGGGGGGGGGGGGGGGGGGGGGGGGGGGGGGGGGGGGGGGGGGGGGGGGGGGGGGGGGGGGGGGGGGGGGGGGGGGGGGGGGGGGGGGGGGGGGGGGGGGGGGGGGGGGGGGGGGGGGGGGGGGGGGGGGGGGGGGGGGGGGGGGGGGGGGGGGGGGGGGGGGGGGGGGGGGGGGGGGGGGGGGGGGGGGGGGGGGGGGGGGGGGGGGGGGGGGGGGGGGGGGGGGGGGGGGGGGGGGGGGGGGGGGGGGGGGGGGGGGGGGGGGGGGGGGGGGGGGGGGGGGGGGGGGGGGGGGGGGGGGGGGGGGGGGGGGGGGGGGGGGGGGGGGGGGGGGGGGGGGGGGGGGGGGGGGGGGGGGGGGGGGGGGGGGGGGGGGGGGGGGGGGGGGGGGGGGGGGGGGGGGGGGGGGGGGGGGGGGGGGGGGGGGGGGGGGGGGGGGGGGGGGGGGGGGGGGGGGGGGGGGGGGGGGGGGGGGGGGGGGGGGGGGGGGGGGGGGGGGGGGGGGGGGGGGGGGGGGGGGGGGGGGGGGGGGGGGGGGGGGGGGGGGGGGGGGGGGGGGGGGGGGGGGGGGGGGGGGGGGGGGGGGGGGGGGGGGGGGGGGGGGGGGGGGGGGGGGGGGGGGGGGGGGGGGGGGGGGGGGGGGGGGGGGGGGGGGGGGGGGGGGGGGGGGGGGGGGGGGGGGGGGGGGGGGGGGGGGGGGGGGGGGGGGGGGGGGGGGGGGGGGGGGGGGGGGGGGGGGGGGGGGGGGGGGGGGGGGGGGGGGGGGGGGGGGGGGGGGGGGGGGGGGGGGGGGGGGGGGGGGGGGGGGGGGGGGGGGGGGGGGGGGGGGGGGGGGGGGGGGGGGGGGGGGGAGGATAAAGTGGTTCTTCAGTCATTTTACCTCCTCTAGTTGCTACTCTAACAACAAAGTCATTTATATTATTATTCATTTCATCTAGCACCTCTCTTTGAGATTTAGCAACTTGTTCTAGTTGAGTTTGAACCATAGAAGCATGTTTTCCTACACCTCTAACATCGTTAGAGATTCTAAATAACAAGTCACTCAAGCGAGCAATCATATTGGAATTGTATTTTAGTTGTTTCATAACATTTTCATTGAAGTGATCTTGTTTTCTAATGTAGTTGTCAAACTCATAAAGGCATTGACTAGGATGTATATTGTAAGGGATGTCACTTTCATCAAGTTTCATCAAAGAGTTTACCTCTACCACCTTCGGTGGTGGTGTGTCAAGTCCATGTATCTCTTCAATAGGAGGTAAATTTTTAACATCCTCTGCTTTAATACCCTTTTCCTTCATACTTTTCTTTGCCTCTTGCATATCTTCAGGACTTAGATATAAGATACCCCTCTTCTTTGGAGTGGGTTTAGGAGGTAGTTCAGGAAGAGTCCAATCATCATAATTTTTCAATATATTATTCAATAATTCCTCAGCTTGTTCCACAGTTCGTTCCCTGAAAACACAACCAACACAACTATCTAGGAAGTCCCTAGAAGCATCGGTTAGTCCATTATAGAAGATATCAAGTATTTCATTTTTCTTAAGAGGATGATCAGGAAAAGCATTAAGCAATTGGAGAAGCCTCCCCCAAGCTTGTGGGAGACTCTCTTCTTCAATTTGCACAAAGTTAAATATTTCCTGTAAGACAGCTTGTTTCAGTCTCATAGCCATGGAAAGGATCAGATTCAACCAAAGTAATTAACTCTGGGTCGACAGAGAATTCATAATCCTTATCATCAACAAAGATAGGTAAAGTAGCAAACTTAGGATCACATTTCATTCTAGCATTCAAAGATTTTTCTTTTAGTTTGCATAGTATTTTCTTAAGATCATCTCTATCATTGCAAGCAAGAAAATCTCTAGCTGTCTCCTCATCCATAACATAACCTGCATGTATCTTAGGCAATTCATATCTAGGAGAGCTAGGCCTAATAGGGGTTTCAAGATTTGCAGTTTCAAGTACTTCATCAGTTTCAATAATTTCATCAGTTTCAGCATTCTCAATATCTTTAGCTCTAGCAATTTGTTCATCAAGAAATTCACCTAGTGGCATATTATCATCAAGCAAGGTACTAGCATCATCATGAGTAGCATTCATAACAGAAGTAGCATCATCAATAACTTGTGACATATCAGAATTAATAGCATGCGGTGGTGTTGCAAGTCTACTCAAAATAGAAGGTGAATCAAGTGTAGAGTGAAAGGGGGGGGGGGGGGGGGGGGGGGGGGGGGGGGGGGGGGGGGGGGGGGGGGGGGGGGGGGGGGGGGGGGGGGGGGGGGGGGGGGGGGGGGGGGGGGGGGGGGGGGGGGGGGGGGGGGGGGGGGGGGGGGGGGGGGGGGGGGGGGGGGGGGGGGGGGGGGGGGGGGGGGGGGGGGGGGGGGGGGGGGGGGGGGGGGGGGGGGGGGGGGGGGGGGGGGGGGGGGGGGGGGGGGGGGGGGGGGGGGGGGGGGGGGGGGGGGGGGGGGGGGGGGGGGGGGGGGGGGGGGGGGGGGGGGGGGGGGGGGGGGGGGGGGGGGGGGGGGGGGGGGGGGGGGGGGGGGGGGGGGGGGGGGGGGGGGGGGGGGGGGGGGGGGGGGGGGGGGGGGGGGGGGGGGGGGGGGGGGGGGGGGGGGGGGGGGGGGGGGGGGGGGGGGGGGGGGGGGGGGGGGGGGGGGGGGGGGGGGGGGGGGGGGGGGGGGGGGGGGGGGGGGGGGGGGGGGGGGGGGGGGGGGGGGGGGGGGGGGGGGGGGGGGGGGGGGGGGGGGGGGGGGGGGGGGGGGGGGGGGGGGGGGGGGGGGGGGGGGGGGGGGGGGGGGGGGGGGGGGGGGGGGGGGGGGGGGGGGGGGGGGGGGGGGGGGGGGGGGGGGGGGGGGGGGGGGGGGGGGGGGGGGGGGGGGGGGGGGGGGGGGGGGGGGGGGGGGGGGGGGGGGGGGGGGGGGGGGGGGGGGGGGGGGGGGGGGGGGGGGGGGGGGGGGGGGGGGGGGGGGGGGGGGGGGGGGGGGGGGGGGGGGGGGGGGGGGGGGGGGGGGGGGGGGGGGGGGGGGGGGGGGGGGGGGGGGGGGGGGGGGGGGGGGGGGGGGGGGGGGGGGGGGGGGGGGGGGGGGGGGGGGGGGGGGGGGGGGGGGGGGGGGGGGGGGGGGGGGGGGGGGGGGGGGGGGGGGGGGGGGGGGGGGGGGGGGGGGGGGGGGGGGGGGGGGGGGGGGGGGGGGGGGGGGGGGGGGGGGGGGGGGGGGGGGGGGGGGGGGGGGGGGGGGGGGGGGGGGGGGGGGGGGGGGGGGGGGGGGGGGGGGGGGGGGGGGGGGGGGGGGGGGGGGGGGGGGGGGGGGGGGGGGGGGGGGGGGGGGGGGGGGGGGGGGGGGGGGGGGGGGGGGGGGGGGGGGGGGGGGGGGGGGGGGGGGGGGGGGGGGGGGGGGGGGGGGGGGGGGGGGGGGGGGGGGGGGGGGGGGGGGGGGGGGGGGGGGGGGGGGGGGGGGGGGGGGGGGGGGGGGGGGGGGGGGGGGGGGGGGGGGGGGGGGGGGGGGGGGGGGGGGGGGGGGGGGGGGGGGGGGGGGGGGGGGGGGGGGGGGGGGGGGGGGGGGGGGGGGGGGGGGGGGGGGGGGGGGGGGGGGGGGGGGGGGGGGGGGGGGGGGGGGGGGGGGGGGGGGGGGGGGGGGGGGGGGGGGGGGGGGGGGGGGGGGGGGGGGGGGGGGGGGGGGGGGGGGGGGGGGGGGGGGGGGGGGGGGGGGGGGGGGGGGGGGGGGGGGGGGGGGGGGGGGGGGGGGGGGGGGGGGGGGGGGGGGGGGGGGGGGGGGGGGGGGGGGGGGGGGGGGGGGGGGGGGGGGGGGGGGGGGGGGGGGGGGGGGGGGGGGGGGGGGGGGGGGGGGGGGGGGGGGGGGGGGGGGGGGGGGGGGGGGGGGGGGGGGGGGGGGGGGGGGGGGGGGGGGGGGGGGGGGGGGGGGGGGGGGGGGGGGGGGGGGGGGGGGGGGGGGGGGGGGGGGGGGGGGGGGGGGGGGGGGGGGGGGGGGGGGGGGGGGGGGGGGGGGGGGGGGGGGGGGGGGGGGGGGGGGGGGGGGGGGGGGGGGGGGGGGGGGGGGGGGGGGGGGGGGGGGGGGGGGGGGGGGGGGGGGGGGGGGGGGGGGGGGGGGGGGGGGGGGGGGGGGGGGGGGGGGGGGGGGGGGGGGGGGGGGGGGGGGGGGGGGGGGGGGGGGGGGGGGGGGGGGGGGGGGGGGGGGGGGGGGGGGGGGGGGGGGGGGGGGGGGGGGGGGGGGGGGGGGGGGGGGGGGGGGGGGGGGGGGGGGGGGGGGGGGGGGGGGGGGGGGGGGGGGGGGGGGGGGGGGGGGGGGGGGGGGGGGGGGGGGGGGGGGGGGGGGGGGGGGGGGGGGGGGGGGGGGGGGGGGGGGGGGGGGGGGGGGGGGGGGGGGGGGGGGGGGGGGGGGGGGGGGGGGGGGGGGGGGGGGGGGGGGGGGGGGGGGGGGGGGGGGGGGGGGGGGGGGGGGGGGGGGGGGGGGGGGGGGGGGGGGGGGGGGGGGGGGGGGGGGGGGGGGGGGGGGGGGGGGGGGGGGGGGGGGGGGGGGGGGGGGGGGGGGGGGGGGGGGGGGGGGGGGGGGGGGGGGGGGGGGGGGGGGGGGGGGGGGGGGGGGGGGGGGGGGGGGGGGGGGGGGGGGGGGGGGGGGGGGGGGGGGGGGGGGGGGGGGGGGGGGGGGGGGGGGGGGGGGGGGGGGGGGGGGGGGGGGGGGGGGGGGGGGGGGGGGGGGGGGGGGGGGGGGGGGGGGGGGGGGGGGGGGGGGGGGGGGGGGGGGGGGGGGGGGGGGGGGGGGGGGGGGGGGGGGGGGGGGGGGGGGGGGGGGGGGGGGGGGGGGGGGGGGGGGGGGGGGGGGGGGGGGGGGGGGGGGGGGGGGGGGGGGGGGGGGGGGGGGGGGGGGGGGGGGGGGGGGGGGGGGGGGGGGGGGGGGGGGGGGGGGGGGGGGGGGGGGGGGGGGGGGGGGGGGGGGGGGGGGGGGGGGGGGGGGGGGGGGGGGGGGGGGGGGGGGGGGGGGGGGGGGGGGGGGGGGGGGGGGGGGGGGGGGGGGGGGGGGGGGGGGGGGGGGGGGGGGTTTTATTCCATAAAAATTCTCCAAAAAGTTTTGTTCCATTCCGAGAACTTTTATTTCTGCACAAAAACAACATCATGGTAGTTCTGCTGAAAACAACGTCAGTCCGGGTTAGTTTCATTAAAATCATGCAAATTAGAGTCCAAAACAATATCAAAAGCGTTAGGAAAAGTAGATACGACGGAGACGTATTAGCGCTGCCCGCCGCGACCTCCTCTTGCCGCCCGCGCGCCCGCTGGTGGTGTCCCACCGCGCCCCAGTTGCCTTGCCCCGCCCCCATGGACGGGCTTGGCCCCCGCACGGGTGCGCCCGCAACCGCGCCCGCTAGCACCCGCACGCCCGCAATGGCCCTGGGCCATTGACCGAACGGGCCCACGCCCTGGAGAACAAACAAAAAAAGTAGAAGAAAGAGAAAAGGGAACTAAAAAACAAATAAAAAACAAACAAATAGTTAATTAATTAATTAACTTAATTAATCCTAATTAATTAGCTAATTAACTTAATCTAGTAACTGATAAGTCTCCAACGTATCTATAAGTTTTGCTTGTTCCATGCTGTTATATTATCATTATTGTATGTTTTATAATCATTTTATAGCAACTTTATATCATTTTTTGGGACTAACCTATTGACATAGTGCCCAGTGCTAGTTGCTATTTTTGCTTGCTTTTTACTTCGCAGAAAATCAATACCAAACGGAGTCCAAACGCAGCAAAACTTTTTGAAGAATTTTTCTGGACCAGAAGACACCTGTTGGGCCACAGATGTACCAAAGGGGGGCTCCGAGGGGAGCACAACCCACCAGGGCACGCCTGGGGGCCCAGACGCGCCCAGGTGGGTTGTGCCCACCTCGGTGGCCTCCCGCACCGCCTCTTCGCCCTATAAATACCCAAATAATACAAAAACCCTAGGGGAGTCGACGAAACACAATTCCAACCACCGCAAGTTCCAGAACCACGAGATCCAATCTAGACACCATCACGGAGGGGTTCATCATCCTCATTGGTGCCTCTCCGATGATGCGTGAGTAGTTCATTGTATACCTACGGGTCCGTAGGCAGTAGCTAGATGGCTTCTTCTCTCTTTTTGATTCTCAATACAATGGTCTCTTGGAGATCTATTTGATGTAACTCTTTTTGCGGTGTGTTTGTTGGGATCCGATGAACTTTGAGTTTATGATCAGATCTGTATCCATGAAAGTTATTTGAGTTATTTGATCTCTTTTATGCATGATTACTTATAGCCTCGTATTTCTTCTTCGAATCTTTGGTTTAGTTACGCCGACTAGATCGATTTTTCTTGCCATGGGAAGAGGTGCTTTGTGATGGGTTCGATCGTGCGATGTTCTTCCCCAGTGACAAAAAGGGCAGCAAGACTCACATGTATCATTGCTATTAAGGATAACAAGATGGGGGCTATTCCTACTTGAATAGATCTTGTCTACATCATGTCATCGTTCTTATTGCATTACTCCATTTTTCCATGAACTTAATACACTAGATGCATGCTGGATAGCGGTCGATGTGTGGAGTAATAGTAGTAGATGCAGGTAGGAGTCGGTCTACTAATCTTGGACGTGATGCCTATATAATGATCATTGCCTGGATATCATCATAATTATTTGATGTTCTATCAATTGCCCAACAGTAATTTGTTTACCCACCATATGCTATTTTCCTGAGAGAAGCCACTAGTGAAATCTACGGCCCCCGGGTCTATTCTTTATCATATTTGCTTCGAGATCTATTTTTATTTGCTTTTATTTTCAGATCTATTATTCCAAAAACCAAAAAAATACCTTGCTGCACTTTTTTGCTATTTATTTTATTTCGCGTTTTATCGAGATCTATTTACCCAATCTATACAATTTTTATCCCGTCAACTTGGCAATTTCTTGCACCGTTACCCGTAGAGGGATTGACAACCCCTCCTAATCGTCGGGTTGCAAGTATTTGTTATTTGTGTGCAGGTACCGTTTACATAGTGTTGCTTGGTTCTCCTACTGGATTGATACTTTGGTTTCATAACTAAGGGAAATACCTACCGTAGCTGTGCTGCATCATCCCTTCCTCTTTAGGGAAATATCGACGTAGTTCAAGCGACATCAAAAGGTATTTCTGGCGCCGATGCCGGGGAGGATCAAGTCTAGATAGTCTCCCGTCAACGTGCGAATTTCTGGCGCCGTTGCCGAGGAGACATCATCAACATCTATCAAGTTCCTAATCACAAATCTCATCTCCTTGCAATTTACATTATTTGTCATTTGCCTCTTGTTTTCATCTCCCCCACTTCATAAAAAATTGCCGTTTTGTTCGCCCTCTTTTTCGTTCGCCGTCTTCTCGTTAGATCTGCTATTTGCTTGAACTTGTCATCATGAGTGACTTTGGTATGGCAGAAACAGATGATGGTCGGACTCCTAAAATTGGACGATCTAGCAATCTGGATGCCAAAAGTTTTGTTTTGGGGCAAGGGAATGTTATGGGAAAGGAACATATCCAAGAATTTTTCAATTGTGTTGAAAATTTGACTCTTGATGATGCTCCTATACTTAAAAGAATTAAATCTTATGCGGAAGATATTTCAGCACTAGTTCTGAAACTTGAAAATAGATTTATCCATACTCACCCTACCTTGCAAAGATTGTTTTATGAGCTACCATCTATATAAGATCCTGAAGCTAAAAAGATAGCTACCCAAGTTCTTATGAATGAATTTGATCACATAGTACGGGAAGCTAGAGAAATTTTTGATTTTTATGGCATGAGCCGTGAAAAACTGGTAATAGATGAGATCCTTTACAATAGTGATTACTTGTTGAGACATTTTCTTGGTAATAACCAAATTTTTATGAGAATCTTAAAAAGGAAATCCCCGTTTTAGATATAATCCAACAAGTTTTCAATGATGTTAATCAACAATATTCTTGGATTGTTGCCGGAAATCAAAGGGGATACGTAGATGGGCAACTTGATAATGCTAAAATTTCTATGGATAATGTGTTTCAAGTTATTTTTGCAAAACCTCCTGACAAGAACAAGTCTACGGAAAATAAGAAGAAAAGTGACAATACTTGAATCTATGTATTATGCCTAGCTAGGGGCATAAAATGATGCGCTTGTTGGGAGGCAACCCAATGAATAAAATTTATTTTTGCCTTTTCCTTTCCGTTCTTGAGTGTTTGCAAAATTATTCCTCTGTTATGATTGTGTTTTTTATATTTTAATTAGTGTTTGTGCCAAGTAAAGCCTTTGGGATAGCTTTGGTGATAGTTAATTTGATCCTGTTGAAAAACAGAAACTTTTTCCTCCAGTAAAATAATTGTCTAAATTCACAGAAGTGACAAAAAATTCTGAAATTTTTACACAAGATTGATATACAAATTTCCTCTGTTGTACTAATGTTTCAGAATATTTGGAGTTACAGATGTATGAGAACAATTTGCATCTTTACAGACTGTTCTGTTTTTGACAGATTCTGTTTTCTTTGCATTGTGTGCTTATTTTGATGATTCTATGGATTGTATCGGGGGGTATAAGCCATGGAAAAGTTAGAATACAGTAGATATAATGCAATAACAAAATTTGAATGGGTTTTATACAATACTTAAAGTAAAGATTGGTTTTCTTATACTAACGGATCTCACGAAGGTTTTGTTAAGTTTTGTGTGATTGAAATTTTCAAGTTTTGGGTGAGATCACGATGGATGAAGGAATAAGGAGTAAGAAAATCCTAAGCTTGGGGATGCTCCATGGCACCCCAAGTTAATATTCAAGGAGAACCAAGAAACTAAGCTTGGGGATGCCCCGGAAGGCATCCCCTCTTTATTCTAACAACCATCGGTATTTTACTTGGAGCTATATTTTTATTCATCACATATCATGAGTTTTGCTTGGAGCATCTTGTATTATATGAGTCTTGGCTTGTTTTGCTTTTTAGTTTTTCATAAGTATTCTTGCTGGACACACCTATTTGAGAGAGCCAAATTATG
>JAAAWM010008157.1:5000-12252 GCA_036873465.1 Thinopyrum obtusiflorum
GGGGGGGGGGGGGGGGGGGGGGGGGGGGGGGGGGGGGGGGGGGGGGGGGGGGGGGGGGGGGGGGGGGGGGGGGGGGGGGGGGGGGGGGGGGGGGGGGGGGGGGGGGGGGGGGGGGGGGGGGGGGGGGGGGGGGGGGGGGGGGGGGGGGGGGGGGGGGGGGGGGGGGGGGGGGGGGGGGGGGGGGGGGGGGGGGGGGGGGGGGGGGGGGGGGGGGGGGGGGGGGGGGGGGGGGGGGGGGGGGGGGGGGGGGGGGGGGGGGGGGGGGGGGGGGGGGGGGGGGGGGGGGGGGGGGGGGGGGGGGGGGGGGGGGGGGGGGGGGGGGGGGGGGGGGGGGGGGGGGGGGGGGGGGGGGGGGGGGGGGGGGGGGGGGGGGGGGGGGGGGGGGGGGGGGGGGGGGGGGGGGGGGGGGGGGGGGGGGGGGGGGGGGGGGGGGGGGGGGGGGGGGGGGGGGGGGGGGGGGGGGGGGGGGGGGGGGGGGGGGGGGGGGGGGGGGGGGGGGGGGGGGGGGGGGGGGGGGGGGGGGGGGGGGGGGGGGGGGGGGGGGGGGGGGGGGGGGGGGGGGGGGGGGGGGGGGGGGGGGGGGGGGGGGGGGGGGGGGGGGGGGGGGGGGGGGGGGGGGGGGGGGGGGGGGGGGGGGGGGGGGGGGGGGGGGGGGGGGGGGGGGGGGGGGGGGGGGGGGGGGGGGGGGGGGGGGGGGGGGGGGGGGGGGGGGGGGGGGGGGGGGGGGGGGGGGGGGGGGGGGGGGGGGGGGGGGGGGGGGGGGGGGGGGGGGGGGGGGGGGGGGGGGGGGGGGGGGGGGGGGGGGGGGGGGGGGGGGGGGGGGGGGGGGGGGGGGGGGGGGGGGGGGGGGGGGGGGGGGGGGGGGGGGGGGGGGGGGGGGGGGGGGGGGGGGGGGGGGGGGGGGGGGGGGGGGGGGGGGGGGGGGGGGGGGGGGGGGGGGGGGGGGGGGGGGGGGGGGGGGGGGGGGGGGGGGGGGGGGGGGGGGGGGGGGGGGGGGGGGGGGGGGGGGGGGGGGGGGGGGGGGGGGGGGGGGGGGGGGGGGGGGGGGGGGGGGGGGGGGGGGGGGGGGGGGGGGGGGGGGGGGGGGGGGGGGGGGGGGGGGGGGGGGGGGGGGGGGGGGGGGGGGGGGGGGGGGGGGGGGGGGGGGGGGGGGGGGGGGGCCTATGTTTAATTTTGTTGCTGTTATAATAATCAACATGATGCTTCTATGTCCGTATTTTGTTTTTATCGACACCTCTCTCTCAAAGCATGTGGACATGTTTTTCGATTTCGATTTTTGCTTGAGGACAAGCGAGGTCTAAGCTTGGGGGAGTTGATACGTCCATTTTGCATCATGTTTTCTTACTGTTATTTATAATGTTTTTGTCCATAATAATGCTTTTTGGAGTAATTCTAATGCCTTTTCTCTCATAATTTGCAAGGTACACACCAAGAGGGAGAATTCTGGCAACTGGAAATCTGGACCTGAAAAAGCTACGTCAGGCCACCTACTCTGCACAACTCCAAATGAGCTAAAACTCCACGAGGATTTTTTGTGGAATATTTAAGAATTATTGGAGCCAATAAACACCAGAGGGGGGCCACCAGGTGGCACTACAAAAAAAATACACTTCTGTGATGATACGTGTTTGTCACAGTAGGTCACGTTTTGTGTCATGCATGTACATCCATGACGATTTTATGACAGAATCAAGATAGTCATACCCGTGTTATCGTAGAAGTGTGTCATATTCACATACAAGTTATATTGTCATAGACCATTTAACATGTGGTGCTTGCCACCTATCTTTGCTAGCCAAAATTTCCGCACTAAGTAGAGATACTACTTATGCATCCAGAAACCCTTAAACCCAATTTTTTTTTAGAGTCCACCATGCCTACCTATGGATTGAGTAAGATCCTTCAAGTAAGTTGTCATCAGTGAAATAAGGCAATAAAAATTGCTTCTAAATGTGTTGGATCATTTAGTGTAAGAGAAAATTGAGCATTGTACGAACTTGTGATGGCAAAGTAATAAAGGCGACAAACTGCATAATAAAGATTGCTATCGTAAGGGGCAATATAATGTGACATTATTTTGCACTAAGAGATTGAGCATACAAACCAAAAAGCGCATGACAACCTCTGCTTCCCTCTACGAAGGGTCTATCTTTTACTTTTATGTTTTAATTTTATGCAAGTGTCAAAGTATTCTTTCCTATTTCTTTTTAGTTTTTTCTTTTTGCAAGCATCATGTGGTGAGGAAAGATCTAGGCACATATATCTAGCTGGATATGAGTGAGCATGAATTGTTATTGTTGACATCACCATTGAGGTGAATACGTTCAGAGGCAAAACTATAAGCCCCTATCTTTCTATGTGTCTGGTTGAAACTTTTTGCTCATGGGTACGTGATGAGTGTTAGCTATCATAGAAGATTATATGATGGTTGAGTACACTACAAAAAAAATAAACTTTCGTGATGATACGTGTTTGTCACAGTAGGTCACGTTTTCTGTCATGCATGTACATCCATGACAAATTTATGACAGAATGAAGATAGTCATACCTGTGCTGTCGTAGAAGTGTTCCATGACATTACCAAAATTATCATCACGGAAGTGTCCACTTCCATGACGATAAATCACGCGTCATAGAAGTGCTTTTGTCAAGGGTGACCGACACATGGCATCCACCATAACGGGACGCCGTTAAGCTATCGGGTCCGGTTTTGGATCCGATAACCCGCTAACAGCCACGACCAATGCCGATTTTCCACGTGTAAAATTCTCATTGGCCGACGGAACCACGCGTCAGCTCCGCATTGGCACAGGTGTCACTCATCCAATGGTCGAGTTGGGCCTATGATATGTTGACACATGGACGGGCCCAAAAGT
Organism: Thinopyrum obtusiflorum; assembly: GCA_036873465.1. Classification (NCBI taxonomy): domain Eukaryota; kingdom Viridiplantae; phylum Streptophyta; class Magnoliopsida; order Poales; family Poaceae; genus Thinopyrum; species Thinopyrum obtusiflorum. Next base: position 7,877 of record JAAAWM010008157.1, read on the forward strand.
GGCCCATAAAGTTTAAATGTGTGGCCCAACTAAAGGCCCATAAGATTTAGCGGACCATAATGGGCCATCCCAGCTAAAGGCCCACAAGATTTTGCAGACCATAATGGGCCGGCCCAGCTAAAGGCCCACAAGATTTAGCGGACCACAATGGGCCAGCCCAGCTAAAGGCCCACAAGATTTTGCAGACCATAATGGGCCGGCCCAGCTAAAGGCCCAACATTCTCAGTTAAGGCCCGTACTGCTAGTGTCAAATCGGCCCGTCAATGGCCTGTCCTAAACTTGTCATCATCGCGGCTCATGGTCACTTCTGGCCCGTTAATAGTCCGCTAAGTATATGGGCCGAATTACGGCCCGGTGTATTTCTGGCCTGTTAAAGGTCCTGCTTCATTTGGGCCCATTTACAGGCCATTGAAACTTTCGGCCCATAAACGACCGTGAAGGATTTGGGTCATATTCGGCCATGTCTGACATTCGGCCTATTAGAGGCCCACTATAGATTTGGGCCACTTTCGGCCTGTTGTGATTTTCGGCCTGTTAACGTCGGACGAAATCCATGGGCCATATGTGGCCCAATGTCACATCGGGCCCATTAACGGCATATATAAAAATGATGATAATCTAGCCCAACTGAACTTCCGGCCTGTTAAAGGCCCGTGTATTAGGTCGGCGCATTTACGGCCCGTCCGAATTTCGGCCTGTGAAAGATCCGCATCGTAAATGGGCCACCATTTCGGCCTACTAAGACCAGTGGGTTATTTGGCACAATCAGGGCCCAATCTCACTTTCGGTCTTTTAAAGGCCCATGTTTTTATGGGCTCGAGATATTTACACCTGTAAACGGCCTATTGTTACCGAGGGCCCAAATTATGTTTAGGCCTGTTAAAGGCCCACTATGGGCACAGGCCTACCCGAAAAATATGAAATCTTATGCTGATTTAGGCCTAGATATTTTTAGTGGGCTACATGCAAATTGGCCCATAATCATTTCTAGCCCAATTGGAATGGGCCCGACGAATGTTGGCATGTTGGGCTCCTACGAAGCTTTTGGCCGAATACATTACTAAGATAAACCTACACTATACAAAAATAGCGTCGTAATTATTGCAGCCTTTGGCAGCATCATAAATGCTGTATCACAACAAAATAAATTCCAACCATACAACAAAAGGCTTGTTGGCATAAAGTTTACAGTCCTTGCAGATAAAAGCACCATCAGATGTATAGAAGCACAGATCATTTGACCTGAGTGTTAATGTTTCAGGCTGTAGAATCTGATGGAGCAGCACGATCTTCACCTTTTTCCGCCATTGCTCCTGAACAACGAAGCGAATGTCTGATAGTCTGGTTTCAAAACCATTCATATCTTGACGACATTTGTCAACCACTATTCTTGTTTCCAAAATGACGTCCATTAGGGATTGGACTTGTGTCTGGAGCATAGATATATCACTCTGTCTAGCAGGAAGATTTTGTTCAGTAGGCGATTTTGACGAGGTTACCTTGACAACCAACCCAGAATTACGCAGGCAGGTGCTTTTTGCACTGTTAGTGGAGAGATACTGACGCACTGCAGCAAGAGGTGACATTGTGCCTGTGGTAGCCTCGTCACCTTCAGGTGGTTGTGGTTGTTCAATCATTTGTTCCATAGCTTCCTGAAAGTTTGAACTTGTAGATTAGTGTACCAGATAAGTTACTAATGAGACAAAAACAAACAAAGTAGGTTACACGTTTATACATAACTTATTTTGGTGAACTACTGTAATACATTAGCATGTATTGTAGTGCCAACTACATAATAAAATCACTTTCGGAACATATGTCCATGTAGCATGCCTACTGTATTGTCTATTTTCTCACATTCGTTGACATCTAAGGATAAAGAGACATGGTTTAAAGTAGGATGAACATAGTATGACATCATTCATATCATGGGCAAACAGATATAAAACAAACATGCTATTTTATCATTGTGTGCGCACGTGAACATAACAACTAGAATACAGATCAAGACCAAAAGAATATCCTTCATCTCTTTTAAACCATGTAAGGTGAAATGATACATTAAGAAAACTATGTATAAAAGTGAACAGAGTAACTGACATTGGCTACAAACCAAGTAGTTAAATGAACACATCACCGTACCAATCAGTTCAAAGGCAGGAGGAGTAAGGACTTACAACAGCGGCTTGAACTAGTGTGCTCATGCCCTTCATCTTGCTGGTGTGGCAATCCTTGAAGATTTGCACTGCATTCGGTTCAGGTTCTTTTTGGTCCGCACAGGTGATGTCTACTACTCAACCTTCTTCTTGTAGACATTGTTGGGCCTCCAAGTGCAGAGGTTTGTAGGACAGTAGCAAATTTCCCTCAAGTGGATGACCTAAGGTTTATCAATCCATGGGAGGCGTAGGATGAAGATGGTCTCTCTCAAACAACCCTGCAACCAAATAACAAAGAGTCTCTTGTGTCCCCAACACACCCAATACAATGGTAAATTGTATAGGTGCACTAGTTTGGCGAAGAGATGGTGATACAAGTGCAATATGGATGGTAGATATAGGTTTTTGTAATCTGAAAATATAAAAACAGCAAGGTAACTAATGATAAAAGTGAGCGTAAACGGTATTGCAATGCGAGGAAACAAGGCCTAGGGTTCATACTTTCACTAGTGCAAGTTCTCTCAACAATAATAACATAATTGGATCACATAAATATCCCTCAACATGCAACAAAGACTCACTCCAAAGCCACTAATAGCGGAGAACAAACGAAGAGATTATGGTAGGGTACGAAACCACCTCAAAGTTATTCTTTTGGATCGATCTATTCAAGAGTTCGTACTAGAATAACACCTTAAGACACAAATCAACCAAAACCCTAATGTCACCTAGATACTCCATTGTCACCTCAAGTATCTGTGGGTATGATTATACGATATGCATCACACAATCTCAGATTCATCTATTCAACCAACACATAGAACCTCAAAGAGTGCCCCAAAGTTTCTACCGAAGAGTCAAGATGAAAACGTGTGCCAACCCCTATGCATAGGTTCATGGGCGGAACCCGCAAGTTGATCACCAAAACATACATCAAGTGAATAAATAGAATACCCCATTGTCACCACGGGTATCCCACGCAAGACATACATCAAGTGTTCTCAAATCCTTAAAGACTCAATCCGATAAGATAACTTCAAAGGGAAAACTCAATCCATTACAAGAGAGTAGAGTGGGAGAAACATCATAAGATCCAACTATAATAGCAAAGCTCGCGATACATCAAGATCGTGCCAAATCAAGAACATGAGAGAGAGAGAGATCAAACACATAGCTACTGGTACATACCCTCAGCCCCGAGGGTGAACTACTCCCTCCTCATCATGGAGATCGCCGGGATGATGAAGATGGCCACCGGTGAGGGACCCCCCCTCCGACAGGGTGCCGGAACAGGGTCCCGATTGGTTTTTGGTGGCTACAGAGGCTTGCGGTGGCGGAACTCCCGATCTATTCTATTCCCCGATGGTTTTAGGGTATATTGGTATATATATAGGAGGAAGAAATACGTCAGGGGAGCTACGAGGGGCCCACAAGGGTGGAGGGCGCGCCCATGGGGGGTGGGCGCGCCCCTGCCTCGTGCCCTCCTTGTTGATTCCCTGACGTGCACTCCAAGTCTCCTGTATTGCTTTCTTTCCAAAAATAACTTTTCCGAAGGTTTCATTCCGTTTGGACTCCGTTTGATATTCCTTTTCTGTGAAACACTGAAACAAGGGAAAAAATAGAAACTGGCACTGGTCTCTGGGTTAATAGGTTAGTCCCAAAAATAATATAAAAGTGCATAGTAAAGCCCATTAAACATCCAAGATGGATAATATAATAGCATGAATACTTCATAAATTATAGATACGTTGGAGACGTATCAACAGGCTTTCCTCTGTATTTGGAACAAGTCAATATAGATACGATAATATGGCACAAAAAAAAGAAGGAAGTAGCAGCTATTTACAAGAGCCTCGCAGTGTGCAATATAGCTACGAGATCCTGTTGTCTGTTGGAATTTCACTTTAGAACGGTTGGTCTTGTTCTTCAAACAGTTAGCCTAGAGGAACATACACTTGTAAGGCACATACATAAATACAAGTTCAATATGTGGTCTGATCAAATACATATAGCCTACCTGATACTTTGGATCAGACCAGTGTTTAACGAGGGCTGTCCAGTCTTCATCTATATATTCCACTGGAGATGTTTGGGCGATTTCATTGTTAGCCTTGCCTTCAAAGTGAGATTTTCTAAGGTGGTACCGATACTGTTGCAGAGCAGACTGGAAAACATGAGTGCATGCTTGTTTAGTTGCATCATCTTTCGGATCCAACTTGA
>JAAAWM010008158.1:0-12254 GCA_036873465.1 Thinopyrum obtusiflorum
ACAAGATGCCCTGCATGCCCACGTATCGCACCCCTGAAGCGGCTAGTCACAACGACCGACAAGAATGGCAACCTTGGGCGGGAATTCGTGAAATGCGAGAGCAAACCAGAGCAGGGAAAGGTGAGATTTTACTTCTCAATATGCCAATTTTGGTTTTTGTCTCCCAATTTCATATTTGCCCATTTTTCCCCATCGGATTTGGGATTTAGGGTTCATCTTTCCGATTTCAGAAATTGAAGCAATGCACCCATTTTGAGTGGCTAGATGAGTACATAGAGCGGATTCAACTGGAGGGTGCATCAGGGGAGCTCGATTTACGGGGGGGGGGGGGGGGGGGGGGGGGGGGGGGGGGCAATTCCATCGGGGGCGCCCGCCCTTCCATTGGTGCTACTGTGGGGGATGCAGGAGTGACGGCAGAGCTGAAGAAGCTGAACAAGCAGATGAAGAAACTCATCAAATTGCAGAAGCAGGGCAATTTGATGGGGCTCATGGCCGCACTTTTTTATGTTTGTGTAATTGGTCTCGCATTTGTTTATGTGATGATAATTAGTCGTAAGTGAATAGATTGGGCATCATTTGTAATCGGGATGATATGTACATTTGAATAAAAGTGTTGCGCTGTATGAATTAAGCATGTCCTCTCCACTCTGTTTCGGCCCCGTTTTTTATTTCTTCAGTTCGTCATCAGTTTCAGTTTCAGTGGTAGAGGGAGAAAAGAAAAAAAGGTTCGTCCACAGTTGCCCGAAAAGGCCAGGCCCATATAGAAGTTAGGCAGGGCCGAATAGAACATATCCAGGCCCATTGATAAAAGGAGTGCAAAAAAAGTGCACACGGTCATTGACATCGATATATCTTTTCGGCTTTAGATCATTTCACAAATTTTAAGTTTCCTGCAGTCACCTTTTTTGAGATAACTCATCTGATAATTATTTGAGATATTTTTATGCATAAGCTATTTGAGATAATTATTTGAGCAGTCTTTGTGAACCAAAAAAGTTGCAATTGTTTGGTTCTAGTTTATTTCAACCAAGCACCATTTCTTAATATATTTTTTTACTTGTGCTATGGTGTTTTCAAAGTTTTTACTCGTGTGTTTCAACCGAAAAAGGTTGTGCCCAAAAAAGAAGACATCTAGTGTGCCCCTAGTAGCATCTCCTTACAACATAGAGGGGCATCCCCTTACAACCAGGGGCGGATCCATACTTGGTCATGGGTGTACACCCAAATCTTTTGGCTAGACATTTTTATATATGGTGTATACTTTAATACATTCAGTGCCCAAATGACCTTTCTCGCTAATGCCATGTTTGGCAGCAAAAAATGACATAGCAAGCATGATTTAAACATCAAACAACACTTGCGCATGTCATCAGCACCAGATAATTAGCATTTTTCTTGCCCATTGTCTTCAAATGCATTGTATACCAACTGTATGATTATGTAGTACAGTACATAATCTTTATTGTCAATTTCTTGGTAACGTACATTTTAGATACCAGATCAATTGTTTTTTAGTACACATGGCCACATAAATAAAATGCAATGGAGAAACTTTAGGACCGAAAAAACATATAGATAGATAGTGGGGCATCGGGTACCCTAGTAGCATAGATAGATAAAACATATAGAGGGGCATCCCCCCACTACATATAGTTCATAAAACATGAAAGTAAAATAATTAAAACTAGATATATAAAAGACACGGGCACACACGCCCGAACCAACACAAACACAAACTAGAGCCCCAAACTAGATAGATAGAAGACTCGCCCCTTGAACAACTCCTTGGCCCCTCCTCCTTGCCACTCCTTGGCCCCTCCTCCTTGGGCCCCTCACTCGTCATCCTCCGGCATCTGGTAGGGGAGGGTGTGCATGCCATTGGGGTGAGGGAAGATGTGGTGGAAGTTGGTGAAGATGTTGTAGGTCGTGAACGCGATAAACTCGCATCCACACCAGAACACCTGGCCGAGGAGGTGGTGAGCGTCGTAGGGGTTGGTGAAGGTGACGTGGAGGCCGATGACGAGGCCGTTGGCGTTGCCATCGTACTGCTCGTGGAGGTGGAACATGGGCGGAGTGCCCGGAGGGAGGTGGCGGTAGCCGGCTTGGAGGAAGAAGCGAGCGAACTCTCTAGGGCCCCTCCACCTAGAGATGGCCCACACCCTCAGGCTATTCTCGACGACGACTCCGGCCGGGTACTGCCTCTCCGGCACGGTGGGAGGGCGACGGTAGGTAGGGCCGTTGAACTGCATGGTGGCTCGAGTGGGATTTGGCTCGAAAAGAAGAAGGGGAGGAGGCTTGAGAGATGAGTGTGAGAGGATGAGGAAATGGTGCCCTTTTATAGCCGCGTTGCAGCTGTGGTCAATGTGTACACGGTGCCTTCTGGATCGTTTTCTCTTCTCCGTTCGCACTGGCATAAGTAATTGCGGGCATTAATTCAAAAAACGGCGGCCAGAGCATCCAAAGAGGCACGGGCAGCACAGGCGAGTTGCATCGTTTCGTGCACTTGCATCGGCGGTGACGCCGCGTGGGAAACAGGCTCGTTCATCCGCGCGTGACACTGAAAAAGGAGCTGCACCACCGACGCGTCCGTCTCGTTCAAACATGCATTTGTTAAAATAGCTTAGATGCGACGTACCTATACGCTGCGCCCCTGCCGTGCTTTACTGCGTCGATGCGTGCATGCAATGGCGGGCTAGGTGTTCACGAGCAAAGAATAGCTAGGCTGCGACGTTGCATGGCATGCATGGGACAGGGATGGCCCACATGTCATTGACCCTCTCGCATGCAGCCCATCCCCCTCTCGACGGCCGTGCGCACGCACGCCAGGCTCTGCCGGGCCCGATCCGCTCGGCCCAACGGTCACTTAGATGATCCCCCGCTCAACGTTATCTGTTCGTCAGAGAGAAAAAACGGTGGCCAATCAGATTGGAGCCCACGGATCGCCCCCACGGAATCCTTCTAGAAGGCCTATCCGACGGCCGCAGTTTGGCGTTAGGGTTAGATCGACGGTGGACGTTTGGCGCTAGGGTTACATGGGGTTTGGAGGCAGTCAATGGGGTTTTGAAAGGTTTGACCGAACATTCAAATGTGTATAACTAATTCAAAAAAAATCTAAAAAATGAAAAACCTGCGCATATAGCCTTTTTATGTTACATAGTTATGATATAAAATGATAAACTTGATCTAATGATCTTTGCTTGAAAAAACCTTCACAAATTGGACTATCTCGACTGAGGTTGCATGGAGTTCACAGGAGTGAGAAGAGGGTTTGAGGTTTTGAAAATGCAAAAAAATCAAAAACATCACCTTAGCTTCATTTTAGAGTGACTAAGGAGGATCTGAAGTTATTTTTGCATTTAAAATTTTTAAACTTGTTTTATTGCTAACTTTGTATTAAAGGGTGTTTTTTCAAAAATAAATTAAATAATATGAATACTTATTCAAAAAAAGGTGAGACTTCGTATTGATCCTATATAGGTATAATATAAGCTAAGAAAATCTTTTTTGGGTGATTTTGAGAAGGTCGAAAAAAACTTGCTTAGAAATGGGGCCGTTTTCCCTTACTTTGGAGCCTGTTTGGTCAACATTGTCCGTGACTATGAGTTGGAATTCACAAAAAGGGTTGGATTTATGAACTAAAGTGCATAGTAGTACATAAAACGATGCAACATCACAGAACAAACAAATGAACTCAAAAAATATTGAAGATAGGTTCAAATTTGAATATCGGTTCAAATTTGAATTTTATTTCAAGTCAAATCAACATCATAGCACATAAGTTATCACATGAAAGAACATAAGTTTTCACATCAAATGACAACAAACTTAAGTTTTCACATCAAATTTGAATGTTTTCGACTCTATTTCTTCTGCTTCTTTCTACCACTCGATTTCTTCTGCTTTTTTCCACCGTTTGGTTCCACGGCGCATAGTTTGTTGATGCTGATGCTCTTGCTTTTTGGCCCCCTCAACTTTTGCACCTGACCATGTCTCACTTCTTCAGTTTGCACTTCTGCAGATTGAGTAGATGGCACACATTGTTCAACTACTTCAGTTTGCAACTCAACACTTGGCAGCACAACCTCCAAACATGGCAACACAGTTGTCAAAGCAGATTCGAATGGCAGCACAACAGTTGCTTCATCTGCAACAGTTTCAGATTGCCCTAGCGTCTGCAAAACAGATTCAGTATGCATCACATCGTCCAAAACACAAACACTTAGCTCATGTTCAGCAGTAACAGTTTCAGTTAGCTCCATATCTTTGTCACCAAACATTATCTGCTTAGTGCTCTTCCTTCTATAGCCACTGAGTCTTGCTTTTTTCACTGGCCAGCATTGTTCAACAACAAGCGGTGGGGCTTTTTCTGCACGCTTCCTCCTAAAAAATAAAGCATTTGACTTGGTTAGATACTAGAACAAGTAGCAAAATCAAAAACTTGCAAAAACAGTAACATAAACATACTTTGGCCTCTGAGGAGTGTAGATGCACTTGGATGAACCAATTCTGTGCCCAAGTACCTCACACAACTTGCACCTATTTTTGTTACCTTTTTGAGCCCTTTTGGGCTTATCATTCTTTTCCTTTTCCTTTTCCCCCTTCTTACTACAACCACCTTTCTCAAACCAAGCTTTGAATCTGCTCTGTTTAGGCCTCCCAGCCTTTCTTCTAGTGACAGGGGGACACAAGGTAAATTCTATTTCCACCTCAGGCCACTGAGATTGGTCAGTCAGTGCAGGAATTGGACTTGCATATGCAGCTTTGAATTTTTGTACTGAATAATACTCATGCAAATATGGGTGCATATTTAACCTGGGTTTAGATGCCAAAAAAAGTATGGAATGCTCACATGGTTTTCCAGTGTGTTGCCACTCTTGGCAAGTGCACTCATGCAACTCAGTATTTACCACATGCCTCTTGCCACTCTTTGTATCTCTAACTTCAGCACCCCACAAGGAAGATTTCTCAACAGATAGATGTGAAAGATTTCTACTCCTGTTGACCACCTGTTGTACCACTGCTGGAAGCTTGTCCCCTTCCAAAATATTAGCAATTTTTCCTCTCAACTCCCACAAACGCATGATCATGATCCTTATTTGGTCCACCATGTCATGCACAGGCAAGTCTTTCAAATCCTTCACTTTGTTGTTAAAACTTTCTGCCAAGTTGTTATTGATATGATCACATTTTATGGCAGTATTAAAACCTGATCTATACCACAACAGAGAATGGTGGGTGTTCAACCATGAAGCAAATTCATTATCACTACATGATGCCAATATCTTACCAAGGTGATAGGAATGTGTCTGTCTGGTGTAGGATCTTGCTGCTGGCCACATGCGCCCAAATTCATCTCCTCTGAATTTTTTTATCAGATTCATCCACATATGTCCAAAGCACTCCCTCTGCTCAGCATGGGGGAAAACACTTTTTACTGCATTTTCCAACCCTTTACATGCATCTGTGTGGATGGCCAAAGGAGAAACTGGCCCTATGCATCTTTTCAGTTGCATCATGAACCATATCCATGATGCCTCTGTCTCTGATTGAAACATTCCTATTGCAATTGGGAACATCCAGTTGTGTCCATCTAGAGCATTGCATGCAGCCAACTGACCATTCCACTTTCCAGTCAAAAAAGATGAGTCTATGCTCAAATATGGACGACAACCTGCTTTGAATCCATCTATGCAAGGCTTCAAACACATAAAAAACTTGCTGAATAAAACCTTGCCATCCTCTGTTACCTCTGTATCTATCTCCACTACACTCCCAGGTGACCTCTTCTCCACCTCTGCTTTAAAACTATACAACATCCTAAATGTATTTGCCCAGTCACCATACAATGATTTCATGGCCCTTTGTTTTGCTTTCCACACTGTGGTATATTGCAGCTGGATGGGGTACAACTTCTCCAAGTCAACTTTAAGCCTCTTTGCAGTAGTGTTTGGAGTCTTGGCTAAAATAGGAGTAATCTTCTCTGTAACCCAAAGCTGTGATGTCATCTTTGAAACTCTCTGTGAAGTGGTCATACATGTATGCTGGTGTGGTATTTGATTTACCCTTACTGTACTTCCATCAGGTTGTAGTCTGGCAGACAAGTACCATTTGCAAGGATTGCCACCACCATCATAACCTTTGCACCGAGCATAAAATTTCTTTCGATCAGTCCACATAGTCTTGGCATCAAACTCTTTTTTCACTGCATAGGTCCTGAAAGACATCCTAAACTCCTTCATGCTTGGCCACAACTTTCCCACCTCAATAACTGGGTTCTCTTTGTCATACAAACAAACCAGCTCATTATCATCTGCATCATCCACATCATCTGCAGCCTCTCTCATCAGGTGTTCTTCATCCTCATTTGCATTTCTAGGGCCTGTGTTACCTTCAGCTGGCAAAGAACTGTCATCCTTCTCCTTATCTTTGTCATCAACTTGAATGCCAAACATTTCGGCCATATCAATGTCAGAGGGGGGGTAATGACCAAATCTGTTTTTTCATTCAACTCTACTACATTCCAGTCAACAACAATCTTCCTAGCACCATGGGTTCCCTCCTCTCCATCTGCATCAATCCCAGTATCTTCAGCTACTATAGTCGGTTCAGTCAACAATGCCAACATCTTCTTTTGTGAAACCCACTCATCATCTTCCATCTGTGCAGCCATCTTTGATGGCACATAACCAACTCTGGAATGAGTTTGCAGATCAATTAGCTCTGCATAAAATGTTACTTGTTTGCTTGCCCATCCTCCTTGCTGATCAATTTCAGCAACCATGGATTCTCCATCTTCAATTCTCACATATTCACCATTATAGTTATCGAAACGTTGCAGAGATACCTCTTGTTCTGGACCCCAAACAATACTCTCCCCAATTCTCTCCACCAAATTGCCCACGGCCTTCTCCTTCATGATCTCCAATTCCTGGGGATCAACATCTGCAAAATCGACATCCAACCTCACGGTGGTATCTCTATCAATGTCTTGGACACTGCCATCACTGAGCTTGGCTTTACAGGGAAAAAATTCCACTCTAATTGCGAATGTGGTGGCAGAACCTGAACCTCCCCTGTTTTGTCAATGGCAGGCAGCGGCGGCAGTCACTACCAAATCGAGTTCGATTCTAAATCGCCAAGAAAAGAGGGTGCCATTACCGATTTGAAGCACTGTCTCCTCGGGGCAGCCCGTCTCCTCGCTCCATCTCATCTAGCCCTCGCTCCATCTCCTATCCAATCAAGCAACAGGGGCAGCATGAGGCCACAGATTTATTCAAAATTCAGTGGAATGGGAGTAGTGTTTGGAAAATACTCACTCGCAATAGCCGCTGCAGGGATAGGCGCTCCACCACCGGGCCGCGGAGAAGAAACAACCCCCGGATCCAATGGAGCCCGATTCTAAATCGCCAAGAAAGGGGGGGGGGGGGGGAAACAGAGGGCAGCATGAGGCCACAGATCCCCCAAAATTCTGGGGAGTGGGACTAGGGTTTCGGGCTCACCTCGCAATAGCTCTGCCGCTGCCGAGAAATGCGCTCCACCACCGCGGAGAAGAAACCACTGCCAGAGAAGATGCTTACGGCGGCGCCGCTCGCCCAGTCGCCGGTCGAGTCGTGGACGGTTGACTCTTGACTACGTGGCCATAGGTGGACCCCACCAGTCAGAGCACATAACCCCCAGTGTCCTAACCAAATCTCAGCCTAACGGACAGCCAACTAGCCGCGTAAATGGTGTGTCGCATGGGAGCTATTTTTTCCAACGAAGATGTCGCATGCAAGCTATTACAGCCAACGACGTCGCATGAGAGACAGTTCACACCAACGACGTCGCATGGGAGCTATTCACCCATGGAAGGGCGGGCGGGGGGGGGGGGGGGGGGGGGGGGGGGGGGGGGGGGGGGGGGGGGGGGGGGGGGGGGGGGGGGGGGGGGGGGGGGGGGGGGGGGGGGGGGGGGGGGGGGGGGGGGGGGGGGGGGGGGGGGGGGGGGGGGGGGGGGGGGGGGGGGGGGGGGGGGGGGGGGGGGGGGGGGGGGGGGGGGGGGGGGGGGGGGGGGGGGGGGGGGGGGGGGGGGGGGGGGGGGGGGGGGGGGGGGGGGGGGGGGGGGGGGGGGGGGGGGGGGGGGGGGGGGGGGGGGGGGGGGGGGGGGGGGGGGGGGGGGGGGGGGGGGGGGGGGGGGGGGGGGGGGGGGGGGGGGGGGGGGGGGGGGGGGGGGGGGGGGGGGGGGGGGGGGGGGGGGGGGGGGGGGGGGGGGGGGGGGGGGGGGGGGGGGGGGGGGGGGGGGGGGGGGGGGGGGGGGGGGGGGGGGGGGGGGGGGGGGGGGGGGGGGGGGGGGGGGGGGGGGGGGGGGGGGGGGGGGGGGGGGGGGGGGGGGGGGGGGGGGGGGGGGGGGGGGGGGGGGGGGGGGGGGGGGGGGGGGGGGGGGGGGGGGGGGGGGGGGGGGGGGGGGGGGGGGGGGGGGGGGGGGGGGGGGGGGGGGGGGGGGGGGGGGGGGGGGGGGGGGGGGGGGGGGGGGGGGGGGGGGGGGGGGGGGGGGGGGGGGGGGGGGGGGGGGGGGGGGGGGGGGGGGGGGGGGGGGGGGGGGGGGGGGGGGGGGGGGGGGGGGGGGGGGGGGGGGGGGGGGGGGGGGGGGGGGGGGGGGGGGGGGGGGGGGGGGGGGGGGGGGGGGGGGGGGGGGGGGGGGGGGGGGGGGGGGGGGGGGGGGGGGGGGGGGGGGGGGGGGGGGGGGGGGGGGGGGGGGGGGGGGGGGGGGGGGGGGGGGGGGGGGGGGGGGGGGGGGGGGGGGGGGGGGGGGGGGGGGGGGGGGGGGGGGGGGGGGGGGGGGGGGGGGGGGGGGGGGGGGGGGGGGGGGGGGGGGGGGGGGGGGGGGGGGGGGGGGGGGGGGGGGGGGGGGGGGGGGGGGGGGGGGGGGGGGGGGGGGGGGGGGGGGGGGGGGGGGGGGGGGGGGGGGGGGGGGGGGGGGGGGGGGGGGGGGGGGGGGGGGGGGGGGGGGGGGGGGGGGGGGGGGGGGGGGGGGGGGGGGGGGGGGGGGGGGGGGGGGGGGGGGGGGGGGGGGGGGGGGGGGGGGGGGGGGGGGGGGGGGGGGGGGGGGGGGGGGGGGGGGGGGGGGGGGGGGGGGGGGGGGGGGGGGGGGGGGGGGGGGGGGGGGGGGGGGGGGGGGGGGGGGGGGGGGGGGGGGGGGGGGGGGGGGGGGGGGGGGGGGGGGGGGGGGGGGGGGGGGGGGGGGGGGGGGAGGAAGCGTGCAGAAAAAGCCCCACCTCTTGTTGTTGAACAGTGCTGGCCAGTGAAAAAAGCAAGACTCAATGGCTTTAGAAGGAAGAGCACTAAGCAGATAATGTTTGGTGACAAAGATATGGAGCAAACTGAAACTGTTACTGCTGAACATGAGCTAAGTGTTTCTGTTTTGGACGATGTGATGCATACTGAATCTGTTTTGCAGGCGCTAGGGCAATCTGAAACTGTTGCAGATGAAGCAACTGTTGTGCTGCCATGCGAATCTGCTTTGACAGCTGTGTTGCCATGTTTGGAGGTTGTGCTGCCAAGTGTTGAGTTGCAAACTGAAGTAGTTGAACAATGTGTGCCATCTACTCAATCTGCAGAAGTGCAAACTGAAGAAGTGGGACATGGTCAGGTGCAAAAGTTGAGGGGGCCTAGTGGAGTTGGCAAGAAAACCAAGGGGCCAAAAAGCAAGAGCATCAGCATCAACAAACTATGCGCCGTGGAACCAAACGGTGTAAAAAAGGAGAAGAAATCGAGTGGTAGAAAGAAGCAAAAGAAATAGAGTCGAAATCATTCAAATTTGATGTGAAAACTTATGTTTGTTGTCATTTGATGTGAAAACTTATGTTCTTTCATGTGAAAACTTATGTGCTATGATGTTGATTTGACTTGAAATAAAATTCAAATTTGAACCGACATTCAAATTTGAACCTATCTCCAATATTTTTGGAGTTCATTTGTTTGTTCTGTGATGTTGCATTGTTTTATGTACTACTATGCACTTTAGTTCATAAATCCAACCCTTTTTGTGAAGTCCAACTCATAGTCACTGAAAATGTTGTCCAAACAGGCTCCAAAGTAAGGGAAAACGACCCCATTTCTAAGCAAGTTTTTTTCGACCTTCTCAAAATCACAAGGGGGGGGGGGGGGGGGGGGGGGGGGGGGGGGGGGGGGGGGGGGGGGGGGGGGGGGGGGGGGGGGGGGGGGGGGGGGGGGGGGGGGGGGGGGGGTTTGAAAAAACACCCTTTAATACAAAGTCAGCAATAAAACAAGTTTAAAAATTTAAAATGCAAAAATAACTTCAGATCCTCCTTAGTCACTCCAAAATGAAGCTAAGGTGAGGTTTTTGATTTTTTGCATTTTCAAAACCTCAAACCCTCTTCTCACTCCTTTGAACTCTATGCAACCTCAGTCGAGATAGTCCAATTTGTGAAGGTTTTTTCATGCAAAGATCATTAGATCAAGTTTATCATTTTATATCATAACTATGTAACATGGGGGGGGGGGGGGGGGGGGGGGGGGGGGGGGGGGGGGGGGGGGGGGGGGGGGGGGGGGGGGGGGGGGGGGGGGGGGGGGGGGGGGGGGGGGGGGGGGGGGGGGGGGGGGGGGGGGGGGGGGGGGGGGGGGGGGGGGGGGGGGGGGGGGGGGGGGGGGGGGGGGGGGGGGGGGGGGGGGGGGGGGGGGGGGGGGGGGGGGGGGGGGGGGGGGGGGGGGGGGGGGGGGGGGGGGGGGGGGGGGGGGGGGGGGGGGGGGGGGGGGGGGGGGGGGGGGGGGGGGGGGGGGGGGGGGGGGGGGGGGGGGGGGGGGGGGGGGGGGGGGGGGGGGGGGGGGGGGGGGGGGGGGGGGGGGGGGGGGGGGGGGGGGGGGGGGGGGGGGGGGGGGGGGGGGGGGGGGGGGGGGGGGGGGGGGGGGGGGGGGGGGGGGGGGGGGGGGGGGGGGGGGGGGGGGGGGGGGGGGGGGGGGGGGGGGGGGGGGGGGGGGGGGGGGGGGGGGGGGGGGGGGGGGGGGGGGGGGGGGGGGGGGGGGGGGGGGGGGGGGGGGGGGGGGGGGGGGGGGGGGGGGGGGGGGGGGGGGGGGGGGGGGGGGGGGGGGGGGGGGGGGGGGGGGGGGGGGGGGGGGGGGGGGGGGGGGGGGGGGGGGGGGGGGGGGGGGGGGGGGGGGGGGGGGGGGGGGGGGGGGGGGGGGGGGGGGGGGGGGGGGGGGGGGGGGGGGGGGGGGGGGGGGGGGGGGGGGGGGGGGGGGGGGGGGGGGGGGGGGGGGGGGGGGGGGGGGGGGGGGGGGGGGGGGGGGGGGGGGGGGGGGGGGGGGGGGGGGGGGGGGGGGGGGGGGGGGGGGGGGGGGGGGGGGGGGGGGGGGGGGGGGGGGGGGGGGGGGGGGGGGGGGGGGGGGGGGGGGGGGGGGGGGGGGGGGGGGGGGGGGGGGGGGGGGGGGGGGGGGGGGGGGGGGGGGGGGGGGGGGGGGGGGGGGGGGGGGGGGGGGGGGGGGGGGGGGGGGGGGGGGGGGGGGGGGGGGGGGGGGGGGGGGGGGGGGGGGGGGGGGGGGGGGGGGGGGGGGGGGGGGGGGGGGGGGGGGGGGGGGGGGGGGGGGGGGGGGGGGGGGGGGGGGGGGGGGGGGGGGGGGGGGGGGGGGGGGGGGGGGGGGGGGGGGGGGGGGGGGGGGGGGGGGGGGGGGGGGGGGGGGGGGGGGGGGGGGGGGGGGGGGGGGGGGAAAAATGGTGCTTGGTTGAAATAAACTAGAACCAAACAATTGCAACTTTTTTGGTTCACAAAGACTGCAAGTTAGACTGCTAACTAGAACCAACCTTTTGTTTTAGGCGAAACAACACGGGACCCTACCATCGGACACGATAGCTTGTGCATAAAAATAGCTCAAATAATTATCAGATGAGTTATCTCAAAAAAAGGTGATTGCAGGAAACTTAAAATTTGTGAAATAACCTAAAGCCGAAACTCATCTCTCAAGCCTCCTTCGCTTCTTCGTTTCGAGCCAAATCCACCACTCAAGCCACCATGCAGTTCTACGGCCCTACCTACCGTCGCCCTCGCACCGTGCCGGAGAGGGAGTACCCGGCCGGAGTCAGCGCCGAGAATAGCCCGAGGGTGTGGGCCATCTCAAGGTGGAGGGGCCCTAGAGAGTTGACTCGCTTCTTCCTCCAAGCCGGCTACCGCCACCTCCCTCCGGGCACTCCGCCCATGTTCCACCTCCATGAGCAGTACAATGGCGACACCAATGGCATCATCATCAGCCTCTACGTCACCTTC
>JAAAWM010008159.1:0-12256 GCA_036873465.1 Thinopyrum obtusiflorum
CGGAGGTAGGGGCAAAGCAGGATTGGGCCCTTCGCCCGTCCCCTTCCCACCGCGCTACAACCATGTCCCGACCCAAAGTAGCGTTTTTCTTTGGACATGGGAAAGAGGGAGCACGGTGGTATAAGAGTGAGCGAAGTCTCGTACGTTCAAGCTTCATACGGAAGTAGAGAGTGGGGAATGAAAAACTTATCTGATGTTGCAGCCCCCGGCAGTCTTGGCTTGCCGCGGACGGATCTTCGGACCTGCAGCCCCCGGCAACCTTGGTTTGTCGGGGTTGGGGCGCCGGCCTGTTCTCTTTCCTCCAAACAGCTCAGCAGAAATGTCCATGTACCCTGCGAACCTGAAAATGATGGGAAGGAACAGAGAGATGCACACTCGACCTCTATGCTAGGGGTTAGTCGCCGCTACGCACTATCAACCCTTACCGAGGAAGAGACTCATCCTAGCATGCATGCTAAAACTTAGGGCGCCAGCGCTTCATTTATTTATGCTTAGGGTCTGCGCCTGGCTTTGTACAAAGGGTTACATGCCTTGCCGGCAAGGCTTGTACAAAAGGTGGCTTTCCGGGGAGCCCGGCAACCGCGCCTTATGGATAAAACGTGCAAAGATGTTCGATGTTACAGGAGTTGCTCACTGGAATACCATCTTCGGTCTCCAGGCGGACTGCACCGGGCCTGGTGACTCGTATTACCCGATAAGGGCCTTCCCACTTTGGCGTCAACTTGTTGGAATTCTTGGCCAACTGAACGTGCCGAGGAACAAGGTCGCCCTCCTCAAAGCTTCGGGCATGAACCTTGTGGCTATGATAGCGGCGCAAGGCTTGCTGGTAGCGCGCTGCTCGCACAGCCGCCTGAAGACGATCTACCTCAAGGAGCATTGCGTCATCTAGCCGGAACTGCTCTTGCTCAAGCTCATCATAAGCGAGCACTCGATTTGGCCAGATGTTGATGAAGGCGATCTCATGGATGAAGAGTTTGATAGTGAGTCCGACGCCTAGAGGAATCCCAGTCAGTCCTGTGCGATCCTGGATATTGGTCACTTGTATCATATACGCTTCCGCCACCCACAATAAGTCTCCTCGAGTCTCACTCCGACGCTCGAAGAGCTGTTAGTTTTCGGGAATCATATCACCTACTTCGCTGTGATATATCCACCACCGCTTTTATCGTGAGTTAGTAGTTATGCCACCCTATCCGCCTTTATGTATTATTGGCGTGCTTGTAATAAATTGTTGAGCAGTCTCCGCTCAACCTTGTATTATATTCAGTACTCCTGGTATTTTCTTCTGTGATCAAGATTTTGTTTACCAGTAAGAAGGATTCTTCTCTACTGGTCCGTAAAAGGGATCGATTCCTCAATAAATATTTTTATTGGAAAACCGGTCGTGACATGGCGGAGGTAGGGGCAAAGCAGGATTGGGCCCTTCGCCCGTCCCCTTCCCACCGCGCTACAACCATGTCCCGACCCAAAGTAGCGTTTGGGGGGGGGGGGGGGGGGGGGGGGGGGGGGGGGGGGGGGGGGGGGGGGGGGGGGGGGGGGGGGGGGGGGGGGGGGGGGGGGGGGGGGGGGGGGGGGGGGGGGGGGGGGGGGGGGGGGGGGGGGGGGGGGGGGGGGGGGGGGGGGGGGGGGGGGGGGGGGGGGGGGGGGGGGGGGGGGGGGGGGGGGGGGGGGGGGGGGGGGGGGGGGGGGGGGGGGGGGGGGGGGGGGGGGGGGGGGGGGGGGGGGGGGGGGGGGGGGGGGGGGGGGGGGGGGGGGGGGGGGGGGGGGGGGGGGGGGGGGGGGGGGGGGGGGGGGGGGGGGGGGGGGGGGGGGGGGGGGGGGGGGGGGGGGGGGGGGGGGGGGGGGGGGGGGGGGGGGGGGGGGGGGGGGGGGCTACACATGCATCCCAGTGAACACAACATCACCTGGGAAGAGTTTAAGGAAGGCTTTCGTGGGGCACACATCCCCACTATGCATTCGCCTGCCATAGGGGAGAGCGAGATGAAGCCGTCGAGATGGTTGTGGAGTATCTCAAATCTCTGGAGGAATCTTTCGACAACCTCGTGGACGATCTTGTGGCTGCCCGCATGGACTTAGTTCGGGGCGGTCCTGCCAGCAGGAAGGAGCTTCTCCACATGGCACCGCCTCTGACATTCGTCTCGTCCTCAGCATCTTATGCACCGGCCATTTTGGCCACTGCTCGCCGTCTGCCTACCACTGAGGAGTTCGACCGAGTCATCGCTCCTACTCCAGTCAGAGCTGCACCGCCTGCCGCACCCGCACTGCCGCCTGTCGCACCCGCGCCATCTCCTCAGCGCAGTGCTACGCGCCTGGAGCCTACTAGGGAGGAGGTGGAGGTTGAGTCTCCTGCACCGCTGGGTCTTACCCTCGGCAAGGGGAAGGACATCTTCACCATCTCCGACTGAGTGCGCTTAGTAGCCGCGCGTTGTGCCTGCATGTGTGTTATGTTTTATGTACGTTAGTTTGTAGTAGTTGTGTGCGCTGCATTCCGGAGGAGTGTACTAGTCTAAATAACATGTCAGGAATGTGTACGCACATCCTGAGTGATGTATCGTATGTTTGCGTATCATGTGTAAGATATGTTCTAAGCCGTCCTTCTCCGTGCGAAATCGTTTATGTCTTTGAAAAATCTTGAGGTCTTTTAAATTTTTGCCTTTGCAAGATTTTCCTTGTGCCACACAGTTCTTGCCATGAGTTTTGCAAAATAATACCCCAGAGTGGAAAATGTCTCGTCCGTGGACTCGTTCCATGCCCAATCAACCCGAAGAAGTTTATGGAACACAGACCAGCAACAACTTCACTCAGGGAGAATCTAGTCAACAGGACAGCGAAGCAGCCTTATCTCAAGTATGCCGCCTTTTCGAACAAAGCCAACAGCAACACCAAGAAATGATGAATCACGTCATCAATATGGGGAATCACGGTGAGCCATACCAACCACACTCCAAGTTGTCTGAACTGTAGAAGACACGCCCTCCAACGTTTGCTCACACTGATAGGCCGCTTGAAGCCGATGATTGGCTTCGTGACATCGAAAGAAAGTTGATTATTGCTCAATGTTCTGACCATGAGAAGGTGCTTTATGCACCTCCCTACCTCACTGGAGCAGCTGCAGCATGGTGGGAAAACTTCCTACACATGCATCCCAGTGAACACGGGGGGGGGGGGGGGGGGGGGGGGGGGGGGGGGGGGGGGGGGGGGGGGGGGGGGGGGGGGGGGGGGGGGGGGGGGGGGGGGGGGGGGGGGGGGGGGGGGGGGGGGGGGGGGGGGGGGGGGGGGGGGGGGGGGGGGGGGGGGGGGGGGGGGGGGGGGGGGGGGGGGGGGGGGGGGGGGGGGGGGGGGGGGGGGGGGGGGGGGGGGGGGGGGGGGGGGGGGGGGGGGGGGGGGGGGGGGGGGGGGGGGGGGGGGGGGGGGGGGGGGGGGGGGGGGGGGGGGGGGGGGGGGGGGGGGGGGGGGGGGGGGGGGGGGGGGGGGGGGGGGGGGGGGGGGGGGGGGGGGGGGGGGGGGGGGGGGGGGGGGGGGGGGGGGGGGGGGGGGGGGGGGGGGGGGGGGGGGGGGGGGGGGGGGGGGGGGGGGGGGGGGGGGGGGGGGGGGGGGGGGGGGGGGGGGGGGGGGGGGGGGGGGGGGGGGGGGGGGGGGGGGGGGGGGGGGGGGGGGGGGGGGGGGGGGGGGGGGGGGGGGGGGGGGGGGGGGGGGGGGGGGGGGGGGGGGGGGGGGGGGGGGGGGGGGGGGGGGGGGGGGGGGGGGGGGGGGGGGGGGGGGGGGGGGGGGGGGGGGGGGGGGGGGGGGGGGGGGGGGGGGGGGGGGGGGGGGGGGGGGGGGGGGGGGGGGGGGGGGGGGGGGGGGGGGGGGGGGGGGGGGGGGGGGGGGGGGGGGGGGGGGGGGGGGGGGGGGGGGGGGGGGGGGGGGGGGGGGGGGGGGGGGGGGGGGGGGGGGGGGGGGGGGGGGGGGGGGGGGGGGGGGGGGGGGGGGGGGGGGGGGGGGGGGGGGGGGGGGGGGGGGGGGGGGGGGGGGGGGGGGGGGGGGGGGGGGGGGGGGGGGGGGGGGGGGGGGGGGGGGGGGGGGGGGGGGGGGGGGGGGGGGGGGGGGGGGGGGGGGGGGGGGGGGGGGGGGGGGGGGGGGGGGGGGGGGGGGGGGGGGGGGGGGGGGGGGGGGGGGGGGGGGGGGGGGGGGGGGGGGGGGGGGGGGGGGGGGGGGGGGGGGGGGGGGGGGGGGGGGGGGGGGGGGGGGGGGGGGGGGGGGGGGGGGGGGGGGGGGGGGGGGGGGGGGGGGGGGGGGGGGGGGGGGGGGGGGGGGGGGGGGGGGGGGGGGGGGGGGGGGGGGGGGGGGGGGGGGGGGGGGGGGGGGGGGGGGGGGGGGGGGGGGGGGGGGGGGGGGGGGGGGGGGGGGGGGGGGGGGGGGGGGGGGGGGGGGGGGGGGGGGGGGGGGGGGGGGGGGGGGGGGGGGGGGGGGGGGGGGGGGGGGGGGGGGGGGGGGGGGGGGGGGGGGGGGGGGGGGGGGGGGGGGGGGGGGGGGGGGGGGGGGGGGGGGGGGGGGGGGGGGGGGGGGGGGGGGGGGGGGGGGGGGGGGGGGGGGGGGGGGGGGGGGGGGGGGGGGGGGGGGGGGGGGGGGGGGGGGGGGGGGGGGGGGGGGGGGGGGGGGGGGGGGGGGGGGGGGGGGGGGGGGGGGGGGGGGGGGGGGGGGGGGGGGGGGGGGGGGGGGGGGGGGGGGGGGGGGGGGGGGGGGGGGGGGGGGGGGGGGGGGGGGGGGGGGGGGGGGGGGGGGGGGGGGGGGGGGGGGGGGGGGGGGGGGGGGGGGGGGGGGGGGGGGGGGGGGGGGGGGGGGGGGGGGGGGGGGGGGGGGGGGGGGGGGGGGGGGGGGGGGGGGGGGGGGGGGGGGGGGGGGGGGGGGGGGGGGGGGGGGGGGGGGGGGGGGGGGGGGGGGGGGTTTCCTAGGCCATATATTAACCCAAGAAGGCGTGGCCGTAGACCCAGAAAAGGTCAAAGCCATACTTGACTGGAAACCACCAGCCAACGTGACAGATGTGCGGAGTTTCCTGGGAATGGCCGGATATTACAGAAGATTTATTGAAGGATTCTCCACTGTGGCAAAACCAATGACACAGTTGCTCAAGAAAGACAAGAAGTTTGTATGGACGGAAGCGTGCGAGAAAAGCTTCCAAGAACTCAAGAAGAAACTAACAACAGCACCAGTTTTGATCGTGCCAGACATACACAAGAGTTTTGAAGTGTATTGTGACGCATCCCGGAAGGGCCTCGGGTGCGTGCTGATGCAGGATGGCAAAGTTGTCGCGTATGCTTCCAGGCAACTACGGAAGCATGAGGAAAATTATCCAACTCATGACTTGGAGCTAGCAGCAGTCATCCATGCTCTCAAAGAGTGGAGGCACTTTCTGTTGGGAAATCGTTGTGAAATATATACGGGGGGGGGGGGGGGGGGGGGGGGGGGGGGGGGGGGGGGGGGGGGGGGGGGGGGGGGGGGGGGGGGGGGGGGGGGGGGGGGGGGGGGGGGGGGGGGGGGGGGGGGGGGGGGAAATATATACAGACCATAAGAGCCTTAAATATATTTTCACGCAACCAGAGCTAAATTTACGACAACGACGCTGGTTGGAATTGGTCAAGGACTATGATGTCGGCATTCACTACCATCCAGGGAAAGCAAATGTAGTGGCAGATGCTCTTAGTCGGAACCCCAGCCCGGGCAACGACAGTCCACAGAACTTGAGGCCTGAGTTTCAGCAGGAGTTCGCTAGACTCAACATGGTGTTAGTCTCTGAGGGCAACGTATCAAATCTGGAGATACATCCCACCCTAATGGAACAAATTAAGAAGGCTCAGCAGGGACATCCCAGCATCGAAGGTATAAAGAGAAAAATGAGCCTTGGCAAGGCTTCAGAGTTCGTCACGGACAATGAGGGAATATTATGGTACGGGGACAGACTTTGCGTACCAAACATTGAGGAACTCAAGCAACAAATCCTAACCGAAAGCCACACCGCCCCATATTCGATCCACCCTGGAGGAACCAAAATGTACAAAGACATTCGGGGGGGGGGGGGGGGGGGGGGGGGGGGGGGGGGGGGGGGGGGGGGGGGGGGGGGGGGGGGGGGGGGGGGGGGGGGGGGGGGGGGGGGGGGGGGGGGGGGGGGGGGGGGGATTAAAGCCGAGCACCAAAAACCAGCAGGGCTGCTACAGCCAAACAGGATACCTGAGTGGAAATGGGACGAAATTGGAATGGATTTTATCGTCGGACTACCTCGGTCACAACACGGAAATGATGCCATATGGGTCATCACAGATAGATTAACCAAGGTAGCCCATTTCATTCCCGTAAAGACAACCTACACCACTCAGAAGCTTGCCAAACTTTACCTCTCCCGTATAGTTTGCCTGCATGGAGTTCCAAAGACTATAATATCCGACAGAGGCACTCAATTTGTCTCTAGATTTTGGGATCATTTACAACAAGCTCTGGGAACTCAGCTAGCATTCGGTACAGCATACCACCCCCAGACTGATGGACAAACTGAACGCGTGAACCAAATCCTAGAGGACATGCTGAGAGCATGTGTTCTCACCTATGGAACCAGTTGGGAGGAAAGCTTGCCATATGCCGAGTTCGCATACAACAACAGTTACCAAGCCAGTCTACAAATGGCACCTTTTGAAGCATTGGGGGGGGGGGGGGGGGGGGGGGGGGGGGGGGGGGGGGGGGGGGGGGGGGGGGGGGGGGGGGGGGGGGGGGGGGGGGGGGGGGGGGGGGGGGGGGGGGGGGGGGGGGGGGGGGGGGGGGGGGGGGGGGGGGGGGGGGGGGGGGGGGGGGGGGGGGGGGGGGGGGGGGGGGGGGGGGGGGGGGGGGGGGGGGGGGGGGGGGGGGGGGGGGGGGGGGGGGGGGGGGGGGGGGGGGGGGGGGGGGGGGGGGGGGGGGGGGGGGGGGGGGGGGGGGGGGGGGGGGGGGGGGGGGGGGGGGGGGGGGGGGGGGGGGGGGGGGGGGGGGGGGGGGGGGGGGGGGGGGGGGGGGGGGGGGGGGGGGGGGGGGGGGGGGGGGGGGGGGGGGGGGGGGGGGGGGGGGGGGGGGGGGGGGGGGGGGGGGGGGGGGGGGGGGGGGGGGGGGGGGGGGGGGGGGGGGGGGGGGGGGGGGGGGGGGGGGGGGGGGGGGGGGGGGGGGGGGGGGGGGGGGGGGGATGATACCATGCCAACTTCCAACCTTTTCAGAGTTCATTTGAAATGCTTTTCAATTTCAGGGTCTTATAGCTCAAAATAATCAGTAGATGCATGAAAAATAACAAGTGAAGTCAGAAAGGGTTGAAAATTGATGATGTGGCTTTGAATGTGTGACACTCCAAAAAAATTTGATTTGGTTTTTATCAATTTTTTTTATTTGATTTGAAGGAGGCTATTTAAAATCTTTCTAAAAGGACTCTCCTTCTCAAAATTTTCTCTTATGACAAATATTTTATTTTGGGTCATCCTCAACCTTAATGTTTGGTATTGAAGGATTTTCATTGGGTGTTGACTCATCACAATTTATTTTGGAAAGTTTTTCAATTAAAAATAAATCCTATGGGTTTTGGATTTATTCTTTTTATTCAAACCATTCTCTTTTGCCATGCCTCATGTTAAAATTTTCTTCCAAAACCCCTCCCTCCACTTTGGGTCAAGTCAAATATCCAATCCCAGCAAGTTCAACCCATTTTTGATTTTTATTCTATTTATTTTATCCTCAAAACTATTTCTGTCATTTATTTTGGACCTAGGTGATTTACAAAGGAAGTACCTGATTACTTTTGAGTTTTGATCCCAAACAAACTCCTCTGACTAGTCCTTAGAACCCCCAACCTAGATCCATCAAGACCCACTTGTCCACAGTTCAAAATTTTCAAATTTTGCTCACTGCAAGTTTGAACCAGATTTACCATTTTTGATGAAATTCATTATTTTTCCTCTCCAAAAATTCTAAGATAAATCAGGCAGCCCTAGATGCATCAAGAGACCACCTCACCAAAGATCAGCTCCAGAAAATATTTCACGTGCCAAAATCATTTCATCGAATAGTTGGCGTGCAACTGATGAACCGTTCTTTCTAGCCAATGATGAGGCATAGGTTATCTATGTGAAGGACATGTCTACCAAACCGAGAAAAGGAAAAAAAAGGAAGCGAATATATCATACGATGAGCCAAAGCGCCACACAGTTCTTTCAGGAAAAAGGGACATCGTGGGAGTGGAGGGCAAGACAGACATGTCCGAAGATTATGAAAAGTTTCATGAAATTCCTCCCTTGAAAGTCAAGGCTGACCCAAGCATCCTGATAAATGATGAAGATTATCCATGGTTACGGCGCAATAAGGAAAGGACAGAAGCGAAGAAACAGCGAAGACTTTGTCCACAACTATTATGATGATACCAAGCCAACTTTCAACCTTTTCGTAGTTCATTTGAAATGCCTATTGTAACAGACAAGTTTCCGTATGAAATCCTGATACTTCGAAAGAGATTGTCCGTTTTGTACATGAAATGCATCTAGTTTTTGCCGTAACCCTCTCAACTTTCTTGCACATGCTATGTGGATGAAATGATGATACCATGCCAACTTCCAACCTTTTCAGAGTGGGGGGGGGGGGGGGGGGGGGGGGGGGGGGGGGGGGGGGGGGGGGGGGGGGGGGGGGGGGGGGGGGGGGGGGGGGGGGGGGGGGGGGGGGGGGGGGGGGGGGGGGGGGGGGGGGGGGGGGGGGGGGGGGGGGGGGGGGGGGGGGGGGGGGGGGGGGGGGGGGGGGGGGGGGGGGGGGGGGGGGGGGGGGGGGGGGGGGGGGGGGGGGGGGGGGGGGGGGGGGGGGGGGGGGGGGGGGGGGGGGGGGGGGGGGGGGGGGGGGGGGGGGGGGGGGGGGGGGGGGGGGGGGGGGGGGGGGGGGGGGGGGGGGGG
This sequence comes from Thinopyrum obtusiflorum, assembly GCA_036873465.1. Classification (NCBI taxonomy): domain Eukaryota; kingdom Viridiplantae; phylum Streptophyta; class Magnoliopsida; order Poales; family Poaceae; genus Thinopyrum; species Thinopyrum obtusiflorum. The sequence goes on from JAAAWM010008159.1 coordinate 8,922, forward strand.
GGGGGGGGGGGGGGGGGGGGGGGGGGGGGGGGGGGGGGGGGGGGGGGGGGGGGGGGGGGGGGGGGGGGGGGGGGGGGGGGGGGGGGGGGGGGGGGGGGGGGGGGGGGGGGGGGGGGGGGGGGGGGGGGGGGGGGGGGGGGGGGGGGGGGGGGGGGGGGGGGGGGGGGGGGGGGGGGGGGGGGGGGGGGGGGGGGGGGGGGGGGGGGGGGGGGGGGGGGGGGGGGGGGGGGGGGGGGGGGGGGGGGGGGGGGGGGGGGGGGGGGGGGGGGGGGGGGGGGGGGGGGGGGGGGGGGGGGGGGGGGGGGGGGGGGGGGGGGGGGGGGGGGGGGGGGGGGGGGGGGGGGGGGGGGGGGGGGGGGGGGGGGGGGGGGGGGGGGGGGGGGGGGGGGGGGGGGGGGGGGGGGGGGGGGGGGGGGGGGGGGGGGGGGGGGGGGGGGGGGGGGGGGGGGGGGGGGGGGGGGGGGGGGGGGGGGGGGGGGGGGGGGGGGGGGGGGGGGGGGGGGGGGGGGGGGGGGGGGGGGGGGGGGGGGGGGGGGGGGGGGGGGGGGGGGGGGGGGGGGGGGGGGGGGGGGGGGGGGGGGGGGGGGGGGGGGGGGGGGGGGGGGGGGGGGGGGGGGGGGGGGGGGGGGGGGGGGGGGGGGGGGGGGGGGGGGGGGGGGGGGGGGGGGGGGGGGGGGGGGGGGGGGGGGGGGGGGGGGGGGGGGGGGGGGGGGGGGGGGGGGGGGGGGGGGGGGGGGGGGGGGGGGGGGGGGGGGGGGGGGGGGGGGGGGGGGGGGGGGGGGGGGGGGGGGGGGGGGGGGGGGGGGGGGGGGGGGGGGGGGGGGGGGGGGGGGGGGGGGGGGGGGGGGGGGGGGGGGGGGGGGGGGGGGGGGGGGGGGGGGGGGGGGGGGGGGGGGGGGGGGGGGGGGACACCACATAAAGGGCTTATATTGAAAAGTAAATGACAGTACGTGCCACAGTCAGACGTCTGCGCGACATCACATAAAGGGCTTATATCAAAAGTAAATAACAAGAATGCCACAGTCGGACGTCTGCGCGACATCACATAAAGGGCTTATATCAAAAGGAATGCCACAGTCGGACGTCTGCGCGACATCACATAAAGGGCTTATATCAAAAGTAAATAGCAAGAATGCCACAGTCGGACGTCTGCGAGACATCACATAAAGGGCTTATATCAAAAGTAAATAACAAGAATGCCACAGTCGGACGTCTGCGCGACATCACATAAAGGGATTATATTTCATCCTTCGAATTCGAGTAGCCCATGGAGGTTGCACCATCCCAAGGAATACTCGGTACATAATAGTAAGCAGGTTAGTCCATCCACAGGAATAACATTCAGCCGGGTTTACCACTGTCAGTTAACATGATTGTTCTTCGGAGACTGTCACTAAGACTGACACTGAGACTGACACTAAGACTGACACTGATCTGTTAATCAACGTCCTTGACCATGGACATGGTTACTCAAATGGTTTTGACTCTGCAGAGTTTGTACTCTTTACCCACAGCCAACGGATTTCAGTAGTCACAAAGGACTAGTTCCGTTTACGGTATTTTAGAAGAAAACACATCTATCCAGTACACACCCATTCCACATTCCACTGCCAGGAATCACCCTAGGCAACGTTCAAGAAAAACTCTAAGACAGGGAGGCCAACACCTCGAATAGCATGGGATCAAATTTATATCGCGCGCTCTAAGCGGTGCCCCCCTCTCGGTCCCAACCGGAAACACCCATGCCCCCTGACCAGATGACGGGCTTTAATCCAGGGCCATGGAACTCTCATCATGGCCCCTCTATTTGGTGTGTACAAGGAAAGAGGTTTGCAACTTACTAAACCGCATTCTTTGCAGAAAACATGTGGCAGCACGAAAAGGAGATGGACGGGAACAAGACTCGATCCACGTTGACACTGGAGTTAAACAGTTGATATAGAACTGGCATGCTTCAACAATACTAGCTTGCAACCTATCATGCCACCACATGATCAGGTTGTTTCACCATCTTATGAACACATCAAGTTTCGAAGCTCACTTGCAGCTTGCTTTGCATGAAATATAACATTCCACAAATGCATATATAAACATGCCATGAGAAAACCACTCAAGCAAACATGAAAAACACTCATCATATCAAAGGTTCAAACATGCTTGCCTGGTTCGGAGTAGTCGGAGTCTAGCTCGGCGAAGTTGGCGGCACCGTCACCTCCTTCGGTATCTACGTTATAAAAAAAATCGGATACTAATGTAAATACCGTGCGTGCATAAAAATTGTTCCAAATATTTTTCAAATAAATATGATAAAAAACTAGACAGAAAAACAAAGATGACAGAAAAAGAATCAACTCAAAATCATCTTTTGTTTAAAAGTTAAAGGGGTTTTAGTCCAGGGACTAATCTGTAATAAACAGATAACTTTCCAGGGGCTAGTTTGATTAAAACCGAAAACGTTTCTGGAGAAATACGCCAAACAGAGGTGAAAACACAATCTGCCCGAAGGCGTCTCCGAAAAACGGTTCAAAAATAAGAACAGAGGCTGACGAAGGGGTCCCGCCTGTTAGGTTTAAAAATCCCACCGGCGGCAGAAGCGAACGATGATTGCCGGCGGCGATCGACGGCGATCCAGAGGAGGGCAAGGGTATGGTTGCACTCACTGGACAGTTCCACGTCGGTGGGTGGTGGAAGGAGGCGTCGGGGAGCACCACGTCGATGGCAGCTTCCACTCCGGCGGACGGCGGTTCGGTCGAGGAAGAATCTCACCGAGGAGAGCTGCAAACGCCAAATTGACGCGCGGGTCAGGGGAGTGGGTGCACTAGGGGGTTACTGGCAAAGTTTGGGAAGCGGGGGTGCACTCACCAGAGAGAATCTTGCCGGAGCCCGAAGCGGATCGGGGCGGCCGGAGCTGAGGAAGATGACCTCCCCGAGGTCCTCCTGGTGGCTGGGCGAGGCTCTGGTGATGAGGTGGAGTGGTACTGAGCTGCTAAGTGGCTCGGGAGCCTCTATTTATAGGCAGGAGAGGGGATTGTCGGTGTGATTGCTCCACTGAACCTTGAAAAACTTTATTGTCTTCTGACGGGTCCTTCTTTCAGACATGTGATGTTCCTAAATCACTTTTATGCCAAAACCTCTCATAGTCAATTGGGGATTTTGAGCCCTACCTCTAGTTTTCAAATCTGGTCCAGTTTGTAGTTTGCACTACAACCTATTTATATATTTCTTTAATAATCCCATAAAAATTTGGAGATGTTAGTAGAAGTATATAATTCATTTCTATGCAAAACCCATTGGTGTTCTTTGGAAAATTTGAGCAAACCATCCTCTTTTGTGTT
>JAAAWM010008160.1:0-12261 GCA_036873465.1 Thinopyrum obtusiflorum
TAAGGCGCCGGAGAAGAAGGCCAAGAAGAAGGCCAAGGGGGGGCAAAAGTGGCCCCCGTCGCAAGGGCGCTTCGGACGTGATGTCCGAAGACGAAGAAGCCCATTCCTCCGTCCCTGAGGAGGAGGAGGAGGAGAAGAACCCTCCCCCTGAGGAGGGAAAGCAGAAAAGGGGGGCCTCCATGAATCTGGAGGCGGGAACGCCCAAGAAGGGGAAGGGCGCCCTTGCGGTCAACACCGCGTGGGACGTTGACAGCAGTCCGAAGCGACGCCTCCACACTAAGCCTCGGGCCACATCGTAAGTACTATGACTCATGTATACAAGTGTACTCGGCCTCTCCTTTTTATTGTTTTGACGTGGTTAATTGTGCTATTGCAGTCCGGCCCGTGACAGCATCCAGCGATCCTCATCTGGAGGTTCGTTGGATCCGGCGAAAATGGCCAGCATGTCACCGCCGCCCGCTTATTCCCTCGAGGCCAAGGACGACACCAAAGTGTTGTCTCGGAGGACCGCTCCGAGCCGGGGAGGGGCCCAGGACGCTGTCCAGGAGGCGCCGCTAGGCGATACCTCCGCTGCCGGACACATGGGGGAGCAGATCCCCATGGAGACTGGTGAGGAGGGACGTGTTCAGTTCGGCCCTCAGCCGAATACGATTCCGGGGACCGATGTGGCCCCGAAATCCGGCGCGCGCCTTCCTTCGAAGGAGGGGGGTGCGCCAATTCCACCGGTGGCCCCTGTCCAACCAGGGGCACCGGATAACCTGATGGAGACGCTACGAGGCGCCTCCATTGTGGACGAGCACCGTGTCCTTATGGGTACGGTGATCGAAAAGGTTCAGTCCATCAAGAGCAGACTAAACGAGGCCTGCAACAATCTGTTGACAGGTTTTGAGGTAAGTCACGTAGAAAGAGAACACCCCGTGCTGACAGTAGCCCCTGAGACACTGTCCGGTGTTCGAAAAGAAAGGCCGGACAGAGGATCCACCCTTTGTAGGAGACTAACTTGATATGTATGAATGAGCAGGCGTCGCTATTGGCCGCGACCTCGCATGCTGCCGAAGTCTCTAAACTGAAGCAGAGGTTGGAGCGGGCCGAGAACGAGCTCGGCGAGGTGAAGATTCAGCTCTAGGAGAAGCAAGGTGAGTGACGACTTGCTGTGTATTCGGAAAGAATAAGCGGTGAGTATTGACCGGAGTGTCATAATATGTGTAGGGGCGGCGACCGAGGTCGAGGACCTGAAAAATGCCCTGGCCGAAGCCGAGGGGAAGGCTGTCCAGCAGCAAGCCGCCCGTAAAAAGCTCAAGGCCCGGGTCAGCGAGGTCCAGCAGGAGCTCCAGGACGCGGTGAAGAAGTGCGAAGCCTTGGAGTGTGAGGCGTCAGTTCAAGAGACCAAACTTACCAAGGCTCGCTAGAGCGCGGAGACTGCACGGAATGAGGCCCGGGACGCTCTCCAGGAGATGCAGGAGGCCAAGAAGGTCACAGCGGGTAAGGCCTTTAACATGCAAAGCAAGTATATGGAGAGCAAGTACCTTTTACTAACCCGGATTCGGAGTTGCCTAGGGGCTTTTGCGGATCTACCACGCAGCGTGTCCGATGCTGCGGAGCTCTTCTGAGCCAGAGAAGGGAATTCCACGGAGAAGCTGTTCTGGTCGCAGTATGCTGTGCCAGAACATCCGATGCCCTTTGCCGATCAACTAAAACAGTTGGTCGAGCTGCACAGGGTGGCCGAACTGGCCATGAAGGATTTAATAATCTGGCTGTGGCCAGCCAAAGCTATACCTAGCAGCTATTTTGGCCTCGTGAAGCGGGTGGTGGAAGCCTGTCTGCGGCTAGACATCGTCAAACAATCAGTCTGCATCGAAGGTGCCCGCATGGCCTTCGCCCATTGCAAGATGTGGTGGGCAAAGATGGACACCGTCGAGGTGGCCAGGGGGCCGCCGGAGGGCAAGGAGCACCACACACCCGAGCGATATTTTGCGGATGTCCTAGAAGGGTCTCGACTTGCAGCAGCGCAGTGCGGGCAGGACATTGTTTCCGAATGAATACACTCGTGTTTTGTCCTTGCATTGTATGATAAAAACAAAGTCGGTTTGTAATATAATGTTTGTTATGTTTTAATTGTTTCCTCCTGTGCGGCCGTGTTGTATGGAATCTGAGGGTTGGCCAGTCGTCGGCTTCTGCCCTCACGTAGGTAGTACGGAGGTGTTCAGGATGGAATCTAAACAATCTTCATCCAATTATATGGTCCTTGAAGGAGTTGTTTAGCGCAACGAACCAGGCAATCAGACTATGCGACTTAAACGCCCTCACTTAGCCATAGGAGTTTTATAATAAAACATGGGCGCAGCCCCTGGTATACAAACCAAAGTGCTGTCAGCGTCTGATCGGGAAGTACCGATCCTTCGCGGAATGCGGAAAAAATCTCCAACGATTTGTGACCTCCGAATAGCTAACCGGCTCTCGCCGCATCATGACAGTCAGTTTTTGGCTTTCTCTACTGAGGTGCTCATCCGGTTTAGACCAGGGCACAATTGCAGTAGTTCTCCCTTTACTACCCTAGCCGATGTAGCGGAACGTAGGGTAGCAAGCACAGGAGCCGGGCAACCCAACTATTGACCAAAGACATGATTCGGAGCCAATGCATATAATGCTAAATTCGGGGTGCCGAACTTGTCTATAAGAAGTGTTCAGACTTGATTGCCGTATTATGGGGCGATGGGGAGCCCCTGGCGAATATGAAACGTACCAAAGTGCACGGGTGCGAGAATATAAGTAATTAATGGCAAAGGAAAACAGAAAGAAAGCAGAGGTAGTATCTGGGGCCCCTTGACTTGGGTCGTGAACTGTTTCCGTTATAGTTGGGTTAATGCGTCGAAGTGCATTTATACAAATAGTGCGAGAAGCAACTGGCTATTTAACATGCCATGACTAAAGGAGAGCTGCATTTGGGTACTAAAAAATAGGTAGAGTAATCGTTGGATTGTCCTCTAGGGTTTCCCCTGTATGCCTGTGCTCTGTGCCAATCTGGTGTACTTGTCCTTTGACAGGACCAGTAATCAGGCCATCGAAGGAGGCCTGTATAAAAGAGACCTAAAAAAAGAAAAAAAAAAGGGAAATAGTAAAGATACAGGTGAGTCCGGGATTGGTGTAGCCGAACTGTGCACTGCAAGCTGGCTGTGCCTCCGTCGATGCCCATGGGATTTTGAGTGCGTAATTATGTACGCGTGGTGCGAATGCCGCTACCTCATCGGGACTGGGATGGAGGCCGCATTGCTAATCGAGCTCTTGACGAGCCGAGCTATCTTGTTGCAGTGTGGTCCGGACCCTCTTGGTGATGTCCAGGGGCTCGGCAGCCAAATTATAGTTCTGCTTGAGAAGGCCCCTCTGTACCTCTGCTGCTAGGGCGGCTGTGTGCTCCTCTGTACGGAGGGAGCGTTCGGTGTTTCCATTAACTGTTATGACGCCGCGTGGACTGGGCATCTTGAGCTTGAGATAAGCGTAGTGTGGCACCGCGTTGAATCTAGCAAACGCGGTTCGTCCGAGCAGTGCGTGGTAGCCGCTGCGGAAGGGGACGATATCGAAGATTAGCTCTTCGCTTCGGAAGTTGTCCGGGGAACCGAAGACCACTTCCAGCGTGATTGAGCCCGTACAATGGGCCTCTACGCCTGGTATGACTCCTTTTAAGGTAGTCTTTGTGGGTTTGATTCATGAGGGATTAATGCCCATCTTGCGCACTGTATCCTGATAGAGCAGGTTTAGGCTGCTGCCACCGTCCATTAGGACTCGTGTTAGGTGAAATCCGTCAATGATTGGGTCGAGAACCAGTGCGGCCGAGCCGCCATGGCGGATACTAGTTGGATGATCTCGAGGATCGAAGGTGATCGGGAATGACGACCACGGATTGAATTTTGGGGCGACTGGCTCTACCGCGTAGACGTCCCTGAGTGCGCGCTTGCGCTCCCTTTTGGGGATGTGTGTAGCGTATATCATGTTCACCGTTTTGACTTGAGGGGGAAATTTCTTCTGCCCCCCAGTGTTCGGCTGCCGGGGCTCTTTGTCATCGTCCTCACTTTGTGATCCCTTTCCCTTGTTCTCGGCATTTAACTTGCCGGCCTGTTTAAAAACCCAACAATCTCTGTTGGTATGATTGGCTTGTTTGTCTGGGGTGCCATGTATCTGGCACGGACGGTCGAGTATGCGGTCCAAGCTGGATGGTCCCTCGCTGTTCCTTTTGTAGGGCTTCTTCCGCTGGCCGGACTTGGAGCCACTGAATCCGGCGTGAACCGTAGTGTCATCGGTGTTATCGCCATTGCTTCGGCGTTTGTGTCTATTGCGCCGGAGCTTGCTGGTGCTGTTTTTGGCCTCGGAGGAGCCTGCCTCACTGGCTGTGTTTTTGCTACGAGCCAGCCAGCTGTCCTCACCCGCACAAAAGCGGGTCATGAGTGTCGTGAGGGCTGCCATGGATTTCGGCTTTTATTGGCCGAGGTGGCGGGCGAGCCATTCGTCACGGATGCTGTGTTTGAAGGCCGCTAGGGCTTCGGCATCTGGACAGTCAACGATCTGGTTCTTTTTGGTTAGGAACCTAGTCCAGAATTTTCTGGCTGATTCTCCAGGTTGTTGAACTATATGACTTAAGTCATCGGCGTCTGGTGGCCAGACATAAGTGCCTTGGAAGTTGTCAAGAAAAGCTTCTTCCAAGTCCTCCCAGCTGCCGATGGAATTTTCAGGCAGGCTATTTAACCAGTGCCTAGCTGGCCCTTTTAGTTTTAGTGGGAGGTATTTGATGGCGTGGAGATCGTCTCCTCGGGCCATATGGATGTGGAGAATAAAATCCTCGATCCATACTGCGGGATCGGTTGTTCCGTCGTATGATTCAATATTGACGGGCTTGAACCCCTCGGGGAATTCGTGATCCAGTACTTCATCTGTGAAGCAGAGAGGGTGTGCGGCGCCTCTATATCGGGCCGCGTCGCGGCGCACCTCCGATGAAGTCCGTCTGCGGTTATCAGCCCGGGCGTGACTAGGTTTGTCACGTCCGAATAGGAAGCCGTCGTCATGAGTTGAAAAGCATCCTCGCGATCCATAGATTGATCTAGTGTGTCCTGCTCTACTGTCCAGGTCCTGCCGAAGGTCGTATGTATAGTCCCGAGCTGTTTTGTCTCTGTTTTTATGAGGCGGTGTGGCGGGCTGCTGTTCGGCCTGAGTTGCCGTTTTATCCCGACCGCGGGGTGGTCGGTCCGCCGCACTATATCAAACACGTATCAAACACGTATCATCACGGAAGTGTATTTTTTTTGTAGTGGAGCCGGGCGACGTTACGATCTACATCGTCCTCACCCATGCTGTCGGTGGAAACGACACCTATGGAATCACTGGGATTCCTTCTACGGTTGGTGGGCGCGAGGTTGTGCAAAGAGCGGGTCTAACAGGAAGCACACGGATTGTTTACCCAGGTTCGGGCCGCGAGGATGCGTAATACCCTAGTCCTGCTTTGGTGGATGTATTAGAGTGTTCTTGTGTTCTTGAGCTAGCTACGGGGTGTAACTTGCCCAAAAGGTCCGAATCCTTCTCCTGGTCGCCCTGGGCCTCCTTTTATAGGCAAAAAGGGGTCGCCACAGTGGCACACAAGAGGTGGAAAGGGGTACAGTCGATAAGCCTATCCTCTGGGACAGTCAGAGAAACGCATTTAATGCGCTGACGACGTGCCCCCTTGCTTTATCGGGAACGGGAAGGAAGCACGTCCCAGCTGTCGCCGCCTCGCCTTGCTTTGACACGCGCCCGACCTGACGAGGCCTTGCGGCGCCACGTTGGCTGGCTGCTGGGCAGGCGCGGTGGTGGAGCCTTCACGAAGGTCTGCATGCCACCACGCAGGTGCTTGCTGGGTCGGTGTAGAGGCTGCCCGTCGCCACGTAGGTGCCTGCCCAGCTGGTTGAGCTAGCAGCTGCTTGGGGACGGCGGTGGAGTCTTGGCAGGCGCGGGCCTGGCTGTGGCCCCGCTGATGCCCTCGGCAAGGGTCTTGCCGTGGCGTTGCAGTCGTCCCCGGCAAGGCGCTTACCGGGGGTCTTGTGGATTTCCTCGGCTAGGATCCCGCCAAGGATCGTCGTCTTCTGGTCCTCATCTGATCTTGTGTGTTTATGATCTTGACGAAGATCTGCATGCCACTACAGAGGCGCCTCCCGAGCCTTGGTTCCAATGTAGTTGGTTGGTGGTGTTGGAAACCGCGGGCTCAAGGGTGGCCTGCTCTGCTGGCGTCGGGCAAGTTGCCCCGGCATGGCTCTTGCCGGGGCCGCGGAGGCCGCCCCGGCATGGCTCTTGCCGGGGCCGCGGAGGCCGCCCCAGCAAGGGTCCTTCCGGGGGGGAGTCCACCTCGCCCTCTTGTTCTTTGCATCTCTGGTCTTGGCGTTGCTCCTGGTTGCCTTGGGCTTCGGCTTTCCTCCGGCTTCCCTCCTCTGCCCTGCTAAGTGTGGCCGCGGCGCGCGCGGCTCTGACTGCCCATGCACAAGTAAAGGCGTCAAAAGGAGAGCCCCTACTTTTGTACACCGACAGGAGCCCCCGGGTCTAGGCCACACATAAGCGCGACGCGTTGTTGGGCCAGGCCCAGAACGGTGCGCGGGCAAGTGGGGCGGATTTTTACCGCGGTAACTATTTCATCCGCTGGGCTTCCCCACGACCCGCGTTGAACGCGCGACGTGGAGGACCGTGTGTGACGTGGGGGTCATGCGTGGGGCGGTCTCCGCACGCATGCGTCACGTTGTAGTAAATGGGAAAGGAGGCGGCTCGCGCCTTCCCCATAAAAAGAGGGAGACGCAGAGGCGAGGCTCACCTACTGGGTGGACTCGGGTCACGGTTTTCAAGGCGCCCGTGCCCCACGATCACGGGGTGGGGAACGGTCGCCTCACCCGTCCCTTCGATTCTTCTCGCTCTCCACGTGTCCCTCATGCAGGTGGCAGGCGGTGGAGGCGGGAAACCGGGCCGTCGCCGATTGGGGCAGCGGGTCGGTCTTGATTCCCTGCGCTCCCGATGACCGGATTGGTCGAGTGGGGTGGCCGAGCCTCAACCCCGCCCCTTTATAAGAAGGGGGGAGGGGGATGGCACCCCCACATTCTTTCATCGTCCATCTCCTTCTACCTCCGCTCCTTTCTTCCATTTGCCATGGCAAGAGGGGGCGCCGGCCCTTCAACGGTGGCAGCAAGGGTCGCTGCTCGACAGCGCGTCCCCCCTTAACAAGAGCTCGCGGTGGCGGAGCCGGCCACGAGAGGAAGGGGGAGGGGGCGAGGCCGAGGTCGCCGTGGCGCTCAGGGAAGAGGTGGACGGGGCGGCGCACCAGCCCCGCCTCCGCCGGCGATGCCTCCCTCGATGGAGGGCCACGTCGGGGACCAGCCCCGTGAATTCTTCATCCGGCTGCGCCGGCCACTGCGTCGTCGTCTTCGCCTCCCCACCCCATTTGCTCGGGAGATGGAGCTTGACCCTCCCCAGACCCTCAGGTTGCACATGAGGGGCTGCGGGAATGGCGGTATGCGGGTCGACGTCGACTTCCCCGCTCCTCAGGTCATGTACCTCCGTCGCGGATGGAAGACGTTCGCTCGCATCCACAGCCTGACGGCAGGGCTCATCCTCTACTTCAAGTTAATGGAGGATGGCCTGCTCTCCGTCAAGGTCTTAGGAGATCTTGGAACTCGCCTGAAGTGCTGCGTGGAGAGCTCCTCCGACGATGAAGATTCCTCCTCAAGCGGGAGTGACGAGGAGGATAGCAACAGCGACGACGAGGGCGTCGAGCGGCGGGACGCCGACCTCGACTCCGACTGACCGTGTCGCCCTTCCCTCGGCCTCGCGCCCTGCCGAGGGCCTTCCTTGTCAAGCTCTCCATCGGCGCGTTCCCCATCGCCTCCTTGGGCGGCTGGCGTAGGAGGGCCGAAGAAGGCGAAGAAGGCGGGTGGCGGCCGTCAAGTCGGAGTACGCAGGCACCGACGCCTTCGTCGCGTATTGCCGGCCCGCTGCCTCATCTTGCAGCTCCTTTCCCGGCACCAAGATGTTCTCTTGGTGCCTTCTGCTCCTCGTACCTTGCCTAGGTGCTCTTTTTGCCCTCCCGCCATCTTGTTCCGCTTTCTGAGGAGAGGGACAAGAAAGGGATTACGGGCATCTTATCTCTTTTTAGTTCATAAGCCGGCGGGCACTTGTTAGTTTTAGGACATGTAATCCCCTTGCTCATGTTTTGTATTCCTACGAACTGTACCTGTATGGGACGTTTTTAATGAAAAAGGGTGCTTTCCGGGTTCTTTGTGCGTGAGCGAGGCCCATGCCAAGGAACGAATCCTTGTTATTTTCAAGATAAACATTGTCGCCCGGCAACAGGCCTTGCCGTCCCCCCACTTCAGTCGACCATTCTCACGCTCTTGGCGGAGGCAGGGGCGAAGTAGAGTTAGGCCCTTCGTGGGGGGGGGGGGGGGGGGGGGGGGGGGGGGGGGGGGGGGGGGGGGGGGGGGGGGGGGGGGGGGGGGGGGGGGGGGGGGGGGGGGGGGGGGGGGGGGGGGGGGGGGGGGGGGGGGGGGGGGGGGGGGGGGGGGGGGGGGGGGGGGGGGGGGGGGGGGGGGGGGGGGGGGGGGGGGGGGGGGGGGGGGGGGGGGGGGGGGGGGGGGGGGGGGGGGGGGGGGGGGGGGGGGGGGGGGGGGGGGGGGGGGGGGGGGGGGGGGGGGGGGGGGGGGGGGGGGGGGGGGGGGGGGGGGGGGGGGGGGGGGGGGGGGGGGGGGGGGGGGGGGGGGGGGGGGGGGGGGGGGGGGGGGGGGGGGGGGGGGGGGGGGGGGGGGGGGGGGGGGGGGGGGGGGGGGGGGGGGGGGGGGGGGGGGGGGGGGGGGGGGGGGGGGGGGGGGGGGGGGGGGGGGGGGGGGGGGGGGGGGGGGGGGGGGGGGGGGGGGGGGGGGGGGGGGGGGGGGGGGGGGGTTCGGTCTCCAGGCGGACTGCGCCGGGCCTGGTGACTCGTATTACCCGATAAGGGCCTTCCCACTTCGGCGTCAACTTGTTGGAATTCTTGGCCGATTGAATGCGCCGAAGAACAAGGTTGCCTTCCTCAAAACTTCGAGCATGAACCCTGCGGCTATGGTAGCGGAGCAAGGCTTGCTGGTAGCGTGCTGCTCTCATAGCCGCCCGAAGACGATCTTCCTCAAGGAGCATTGCGTCATCTTGCCGCAATTGCTCTTCCTCAAGCTCGTCGTAAGCGAGCACTCGAGGTGACCCGTATATGAGTTCCGTGGGGAGAACTGCTTCTGCCCCGTATACCAGGGCAAAGGGTGTCTGGCCGGTGGCTCGATTTGTTGTCGTTCTGATCGACCAAAGAACCACCGGCAACTCATCAATCCAGCGCCTTCCGCTCTTGTGCAGCCTGTCAAAAGTCTTTGTCCTCAGTCCTCGCAACACTTCAGCATTTACCCTCTCCGCCTGGCCGTTGCTCCGTGGGTGTGCCACGGAAGCGAAACAGACCCTGCTGCCGAGGTCTTGGATGTATTGCATGAAGGTGTGGCTTGTGAACTGCATGCCATTGTCGGTGATGACTCTGTTTGGCACACCAAAACGGCACACTAGCCCCTTGAAGAACTTGACGGCTGATTGTGCTGTCACCTTCCTCACTGCCACCACCTCCAGCCACTTTGTGAACTTGTCGATCGCAACGTACAAGTACTCAAAGCCCCCGACGGTGCAGGGGAAAGGGCCTAGGATGTCGAGCCCCCAGACCGAGAATGGCCAGGAAAGAGGAATTGTTTGAAGGGCTTGAGCTGGTTGATGAAGCTTCTTCGAATGGAACTGACACGCTTCACACTTGGTTACTAGTGTCGTTGCATCCTGGAGGGCAGTGGGCCAGAAGAAACCCTGACGGAACGCCTTGCCAGCAAGGGCCCTCAACCCTATGTGGGAGCCACATATGCCTCCGTGTATCTCCGCCAACAGCTCCAGTCCTTCCTCCCGGGGAATGCACTTCAATTTCACACCGTTCGGTCTCTTCCTCTACAGGACGTCATAGACGAACTGATACATAGCAGACCGACGGGCTACTTTCTCCGCTTCTGCCTGCTCCTCAGGAAGCTCCCCTGTTTGCAGGAATCGAACGGTATGCTGTGCCCATGCCGGAGCCTGGGGCTCGACGGGAAGGACCAAAGGCATTTCTTCTGCCATGGGAGCGCCTGTCTCTACGGCCAGGGCTTGACGGCCTGCCGGACTTAGTCGCTCCTCGGCTGGCTCAGAATCTGCGGCAACACCCTTGCCGGTGGACCCCGAGGGCTCAGCGGGAAAGTACTTGCTGGGGCCTGATTTCCTCCGTTTGTTCTGCTCCGTTGATGGTTCGACGGATGGTTGAGTTAACCGAAGCAAAAAAGTACCTAGTTCCACAGGTAGCTTGAATGCAGCATGCTTTGACAGGTAATCAGCGATGTCGTTCTCCACTCGGGGAACGTGCTCCGCTTGTATACCATCGAAGCGCTCCTCCTGCTTCCTCACCTCATCTACATAGGCCTCCATCAACGGGCTCTGATAATCTTTGTTGACTTGTCTGACGACAAGCTGCGAATCACCCCTGACGATGAGCTTCTTAACCCCGAGGTCTGCCGCGATCCTGAGACCGGCAAGCAACCCCTCGTACTCAGCAGTGTTGTTGGTGGACATCTCCCTGGGAAAGTGCATCTGGATTATATACTTGAGGTGCTCTCCGGTGGGTGTGACGAGCAGCACACAAGCACCGGCGCCTTGCAGCGAGAAAGCCCCGTCAAAGTACATGATCCAATTGTGACTTGCTTCCTTGCCGGGGAGAGTGGTCTCCTGGATTTCCTCATCAGGCGTTGAGGTCCATTCTGCAATGAACTCCGCCAAGACTCTGCTCTGGATTGTCGAAGTACTTTCAAACTTCAAACCAAAGCTTGAAAGCTCCAAGGCCCACTCCACAATCCTTCCGGTTGCGTCTGGGTTGTGCAGTATCTATTGTAACGGGAGGCAGGTGACGACGGTCATTTCGTGTGCTTGGACGTAGTGACGCAGCTTCCTCGAGGCCATAAGGAGGCTGAAGAGCAATTTCTGCACACCAGAGTATCTTGACCTGGCCCCCTGCAGGAGGGAGCTGACAAAGTAAACCGGGTTCTGCATCATCTTCTTCTTCTGCACCACCTCATTTGATTGCATGGGCCCTATCCTGATGGCGTCAGACTCTGTCGGGGGCCTTGCCTTGCCGACATCGGGCCCTGCCGAGGGAATCTCTGGCTTGCCATCTGCCAGTCCCGCCGTCGCCACTGCCTCTTCATCGATGTAACACCCACGATGTGGCTATATCTGTCACGTGTCGGGGCACGACTTAGAGGCATAACCGCATTGTGGTTTTGTCGCAAGAAGGGTCATCTTCACACAATCGCATGTAATGAACAAGAATGGGATAAAGAGTTGGCTTACAATCGCCACTTCACACAATACATTAATTAAACATACATCATTCAGAGTACACACATAGACCGACTACGGTCAAAACCAAAAGAAAAGAAGATAACCCCAAATGCTAGATCCCCAATCGTCCAAACTGGGCTCCACTACTGATCATCAGGAAACGAAACATAGTAAGGACCAAGGTCCTCGTCGAACTCCCACTTGAGTTCGGTAGCATCACCTGCACTGGTATCATCGGCACCTGCAACTGTTTTGGGAGTATCTGTGAGTCACGATGACTCGGCAATCTCAAAACCCGCGAGATCAAGACTATTTAAGCTTATGGGTAGGATGGGGTAATGAGGTGGAGTTGCAGCAAACACTAAGCAAATATGGTGGCTAACATATGCAAATAAGAGCGAGAAGAGAAGCAACGCAACGATCGAGAAGCTAGAAGCGATCAAGAAGTGATCCTGAAACTACTTACGTTCATACATAACCCAAACCGTGTTCACTTCCCGGACTCTGCCGAAAAGAGACCATCACGGCTACACACGCGGTTGATGCATTTTAGTTAAGTCAAGTGTCAAGTTCTCTACAACCGGACATTAACAAATTCCCATCTGCCACATAACCGCGGGCACGGCTTTCGAAAGATAATACCCTGCAGGGGTGTCCCAACTTAGCCCATCACAAGCTCTCATGATCAACGAAGGATATTCCTTCTCCCAGAAAGACCCGATTAGTCTCGGAATCCCGGTTACAAGACATTTCAACAATGGTAAAACAAGACCAGCAAAGCCGCCCGAATGTGCCGACAAATCCCGATAGGAGCTGCACATATCTCGTTCTCAGGGCACAACGGATAGG
>JAAAWM010008161.1:0-12264 GCA_036873465.1 Thinopyrum obtusiflorum
CTAACCTATTGACATAGTGCCTAGTGCCAGTTGCTGTTTTTTGCTTGTTTTTTACTTTGCAGAAAATCAATACCAAACGGAGTCCAAACGTAGCGAAACTTTTTGGAGAATTTTTCTAGACCAGAAGACACCTGTTGGGCCAAAGAAGTACCAGAGGGGGGCTCTGAGGGGAGCACAACCCACCAGATCCAATCTAGACACCATCACGGAGGGGTTCATCATCCTCATTGGTGCCTGTCCGATGATGCGTGAGTAGTTCATTGTAGACCTACAGGTCCGTAGGCAGTAGCTAGATGGCTTTCTCTCTCTCGTTTGATTCTCAATACAATGGTCTCTTGGAGATCTATTTGATGTAACTCTTTTTGTGGTGTGTTTGTTGGGATCCGATGAACTTTGAGTTTATGATCAGATCTATATCCATGAAAGTTATTTGAGTTCTTTGATCTCTTTTATGCATGATTACTTATAGCCTCGTATTTCGTCTTCGAATCTTTGGTTTAGTTAGGCCGACTAGATCGATTTTTCTTGCCATGGGAAGAGATGCTTTGTGATGGGTTCCCCCCCCCCCCCCCCCCCCCCCCCCCCCCCCCCCCCCCCCCCCCCCCCCCCCCCCCCCCCCCCCCCCCCCCCCCCCCCCCCCCCCCCCCCCCCCCCCCCCCCCCCCCCCCCCCCCCCCCCCCCCCCCCCCCCCCCCCCCCCCCCCCCCCCCCCCCCCCCCCCCCCCCCCCCCCCCCCCCCCCCCCCCCCCCCCCCCCCCCCCCCCCCCCCCCCCCCCCCCCCCCCCCCCCCCCCCCCCCCCCCCCCCCCCCCCCCCCCCCCCCCCCCCCCCCCCCCCCCCCCCCCCCCCCCCCCCCCCCCCCCCCCCCCCCCCCCCCCCCCCCCCCCCCCCCCCCCCCCCCCCCCCCCCCCCCCCCCCCCCCCCCCCCCCCCCCCCCCCCCCCCCCCCCCCCCCCCCCCCCCCCCCCCCCCCCCCCCCCCCCCCCCCCCCCCCCCCCCCCCCCCCCCCCCCCCCCCCCCCCCCCCCCCCCCCCCCCCCCCCCCCCCCCCCCCCCCCCCCCCCCCCCCCCCCCCCCCCCCCCCCCCCCCCCCCCCCCCCCCCCCCCCCCCCCCCCCCCCCCCCCCCCCCCCCCCCCCCCCCCCCCCCCCCCCCCCCCCCCCCCCCCCCCCCCCCCCCCCCCCCCCCCCCCCCCCCCCCCCCCCCCCCCCCCCCCCCCCCCCCCCCCCCCCCCCCCCCCCCCCCCCCCCCCCCCCCCCCCCCCCCCCCCCCCCCCCCCCCCCCCCCCCCCCCCCCCCCCCCCCCCCCCCCCCCCCCCCCCCCCCCCCCCCCCCCCCCCCCCCCCCCCCCCCCCCCCCCCCCCCCCCCCCCCCCCCCCCCCCCCCCCCCCCCCCCCCCCCCCCCCCCCCCCCCCCCCCCCCCCCCCCCCCCCCCCCCCCCCCCCCCCCCCCCCCCCCCCCCCCCCCCCCCCCCCCCCCCCCCCCCCCCCCCCCCCCCCCCCCCCCCCCCCCCCCCCCCCCCCCCCCCCCCCCCCCCCCCCCCCCCCCCCCCCCCCCCCCCCCCCCCCCCCCCCCCCCCCCCCCCCCCCCCCCCCCCCCCCCCCCCCCCCCCCCCCCCCCCCCCCCCCCCCCCCCCCCCCCCCCCCCCCCCCCCCCCCCCCCCCCCCCCCCCCCCCCCCCCCCCCCCCCCCCCCCCCCCCCCCCCCCCCCCCCCCCCCCCCCCCCCCCCCCCCCCCCCCCCCCCCCCCCCCCCCCCCCCCCCCCCCCCCCCCCCCCCCCCCCCCCCCCCCCGCACTCAGAACGATGACATGATGTAGACAAGATCCGTTTATCTATATGGTGGTAGATATAGATCTCGTCTTTTTATCCTTAGCAGCAATGATATGTACTTGTCATTTCCCTTTCTGTCACTGGGATCGAGCACCGTAAGATCGAACCCACTACGTGGCACCTCTTCCCATTGCAAGATAAATAGATCAAGTTGGCCAAACAAAACCCAAATATCAGAGAAGAAATATGAGGCTATAAGAGATCAAAGAAACTCAAATAGCTTTCATGGATATAAACAGATATGACTGATCATAAACTCGAAGTTCATCAGATCCCAACAAACACACCGCAAAAGAGTTACATCATATGGATCTCCAAGAGACCATTGTTTTGAGAATTCAGCGAGAGTGAGAGTGAAAGCCATCTAGCTACTAACTACGGACCCGAAGGTCTACAAGGAACTACTCACGCATCATCGGAGAGGCACCAATGGAAGTGGTGAACCCCTTTGTGATGGTGTTTAGATTGGATCTGGTGGTTCTGGACTCTGCGTGATAACCCACAAGTATAGGGGATCGCAACCGTTTTCGAGGGAAGAGTATTCAACCCAAATTTATTGATTCGACACAAGGGGAGCCAAATCATATTCTCAAGTATTAGCAGCTGAATTTTCAATTCAACCACGACTGGAAACTTAATATCTGCAGCAAGGTATTTAGTAGCAAAGTAATATGATAGTAGTGGTAACGATAGCAAAAGGTAATGGTAGCAAAAGTAATATTTTTGGGTTTTATAGTGATGGTAACAGTAGCAGCAGAAAAGTAAATAAGCGAAGAACAATATATGAAAAGCTCGTAGGCATTGGATCGGTGATGGAGAATTATGCCGGATGCGATTGATCATGTAATAGTCATAACCTAGGGTGACACAGAACTAGCTCCAGTTCATCAAGGGGGGGGGGGGGGGGGGGGGGGGGGGGGGGGGGGGGGGGGGGGGGGGGGGGGGGGGGGGGGGGGGGGGGGGGGGGGGGGGGGGGGGGGGGGGGGGGGGGGGGGGGGGGGGGGGGGGGGGGGGGGGGGGGGGGGGGGGGGGGGGGGGGGGGGGGGGGGGGGGGGGGGGGGGGGGGGGGGGGGGGGGGGGGGGGGGGGGGGGGGGGGGGGGGGGGGGATGAACTCCTCAAAGTACGGTCATCATCGGGAGTGGTCCCGATTATTGTCACTTCGGGGTTGCCGGATCATAACACATAGTTGGTGACTATTGACTTGCAAGATAGGATCAAGAACTCACATATATTCATGAAAACATAATAGGTTCAGATCTGAAATCATGGCACTCGGGCCCTAGTGACAAGCATTAAGCATAGCAAAGTCATAGCAACATCAATCTCAGAACATAATGGATACTAGGGATCAAACCCTAACAAAACTAACTCGATTACATGATAAATCTCATCCAACCCATCACCATCCAGCAAGCCTACGATGGAATTACTCACGCACGGTGGTGAGCATCATGAAATTGGTGTTGGAGGATGGTTGATGATGACGATGGCGACGGATTCCCCTCTCCGGAGCCCCGAACGGACTCCAGATCAGCCCTCCCGAGAGAGTTTAGGGCTTGGCAGCAACTCCATATTGTAAAATGCGATGAATCCTTCTCTCTGATTTTTTTCTCCTCGAACGTGAATATATAGAGTTGGAGTTGAGCTCGGTGGAGCTCCAGGGGGCCCACGAGGCAGGGGGCGTGCCCAGGGGGGCAGGCGTGCCCCCCACCCTCGTGGACAGGGTGTGGGCCCCCTGGCCTTGATTCTTTCGCCAGTATTTTTTATTATTTCCAAAAATAATCTCCGTGAAGTTTCAGGTCATTCCGAGAACTTTTGTTTCTGCACAAAAATAACACCATGGAAATGCTGCTGAAAACAGCGTCAGTCCAGGTTAGTTCCATTCAAATCATGCAAGTTAGAGTCCAAAACAAGGGCAAAAGTGTTTGGAAAAGTAGATACGACGGAGACGTATCAGTGTTGTACTGTGCTGTTTTCATGTAGCTACCGTACTGTGATGTTATAATATATTTATGTGCCTGATATGAAATTGGCAAACAGCTGTTCGATATGAAATGTGAATTTGCGTAATACTGGAATTATTAATTGTAAACTAATAAACCCGCTAAATGTGTCATGGACCTTTGCAAACGGTTCTAGCAGTAAAACCGGTTGCGATGGATAGCCCAATGCCACACATTTTTCTTCATCAAATCGTGTGTGATATAGTTGATAAAAGCAAACTGTTAACCAAGGAAGACCATGTGTGATAGTTACACCTTTCACACATGAGCCTACACATAAAACAGTGTGGGATGTATGTCCGAACGGAAACGTTTTACCTGGATTGACTGTGTGGGATGTACATAAGAACGGAAACATATTCCTTGGATTGACTGTGTGTGATATAAATACGAACGGAAATGTTTTTCTGGGATTCACCGTGTGGGATGTACATACCTACAGAAATGATTTTCTCGGATTACCGTGTGGGATGTACATACCTATGGAAATGATTTCTGGGATTCACCATGTGGGATGTACATACCTACGGAAATGATTTCTGCGATTCACCGTGTGGGATGTACATACCTACGGAAATGATTGGGTTTCGATGCCTCGCCCGATCGCACACGGCCCCAGCCTGGGTCCCAGGAGGGCCGATCCCCGACGATTTCTGGGTCATGTGGAAAGGACACCCTATCGCACACACTCACTTGGCGACGGTTCCAAATGTCGTCGCGGAAAGGGATAAAAACCGTTTGTTTAGGACCGACGCGCACCAGTGGGAGAATGCAGATGCAACGGAAGACAACACTTTCTCAGATTTGTCCTTAGCAATGCCAAGGGACCAAACCTGGATGATCGACCAAGAGACATTTAGCACTCCGCTTCTAATGTTCTCCTTAATGTTATAGGTACCACGATCATGCTTAAAGCACCAACATGGCCATCAAGTAAAGGTCAGACTTTGGGAACACAAGGATACATAAGGATCAACTTCCAGAATAAGTCAAATCCTCATGGGGAGTGGATGATATCTTGACTCGGCAAAATGACCACTAC
Source organism: Thinopyrum obtusiflorum (assembly GCA_036873465.1). Lineage (NCBI taxonomy): Eukaryota > Viridiplantae > Streptophyta > Magnoliopsida > Poales > Poaceae > Thinopyrum > Thinopyrum obtusiflorum. Next base: position 4,871 of record JAAAWM010008161.1, read on the forward strand.
ATTGGCTTACCCGGATTATAGAAAAACCAAGATCAAAAACTTTGAAATGTCCCAACCATCATATCTGCCTGAGATTCAGATCTGGTTGGTGGCAAGATGCTTCAGACTTAGCATGTCTTTAGAGAAAGGTTGCAACACAATTCGACGAGATGACGTTGTGAGATTCTCGGGAAATGAACTACGATAGCAAGCTCCAAAACATGAGCTGGTTCTGCTACACACATGTGAACACGTTGTCCCAAACAAACATGGTCACATAGTAGTCTTACAACAAAAACACTACCGAGTTCTGGTTGGGAACCATAATTAATGATATCGAAGTGTCCGCATGGAAGTCTAAAGGATTAACACTTTAGAACAGACTCCTTTATCTTGAACAAATCAATCAGTGGCTTGGCGTGCTAGGGATACATATAGAATGAAGGTTGCAAGTCTCCAAACCATTAAATACTTCGCACATCTGCATGACTGACTTGGGATGGTTCCGGAGGAAGCAAAAAAAGCTTTCCCGAATTCACGACGGCAACTTGCATCATATGCACATGAATTAGAGGAAGTCACTTCTTCCATCAAACATAAACTTCATGAACTAGCATGAAGAATATGCTTTCAAAAGTTTCCAACACTAACTTAGATGTCCAACATGAATCATGGACAAGATGAAGACGTCGTCAATGGACTCAGCAACAATCCATCCAGGCTTCCACATAGATGGAATTCCACAATTAAGTGAACACGGTGATAGCATTGGTCAGACCAAAAGATGTAATGGTGTATGCTCGATGGATCAACCAGGAGTAAGACAACATTACAAACATCATTGGTTCTGATTTGATTTGATGATAGCCCATACTCAAATCAAAGTTTTGACAATACAATAGATCCGACAACTAATCACAAGGACCAATCGATGAAGATATCATCTTTCTTCAATACACAAACAAAAAGATATCCCTTAGTGATGAACTAGGTCGGACAAGCTTTCATCTTCCAACTCTCCAAATTGTTGTTTAGCTTAACCAACTAGCTCAGGGGTATCCAACACGGATTCTTGGAGAAGGGGCGTGATGACCCACAAGTATAGGGGATCTATCGTAGTCCTTTCGATAAGTAAGAGTGTCGAACCCAATGAGGAGCAGAAGGAAATGACAAGCGGTTTTCAGTAAGGTATTCTCTGCAAGCACTGAAATTATCGGTAACAGATAGTTTTGTGATAAGGTAATTTGTAACGTGTAACAAGTAATGAAAGTAAATAAGGTGCAGCAAGATGGCCCAATCCTTTTTGTAGCAAAGGACAAGCCTGGACAAACTCTTATATGAAGGAAAACGCTCCCGAGGACACATGGGAATTATCGTCAAGCTAGTTTTCATCACGCTCATATGATTTGCGTTCGTTACTTTGATAATTTGATATGTGGGTGGACCGGTGCTTGGGTACTGCCCTTTCTTGGACAAGCATCCCACTTATGATTAACCCCTATTGCAAGCATCTGCAACTACAAAAGAAGTATTAAGGTAAACCTAACCATAGCATGAAACATATGGATCCAAATCAGCCCCTTACGAAGCAACTCATAAACTAGGGTTTAAGCTTCTGTCACTCTAGCAACCCATCATCTACTTATTACTTCCCAATGCCTTCCTCTAGGCCCAAACAATGGTGGAGTGTCATGTAGTCGACATTCACATAACACCACTAGAGGAGAGACAACATACATCTCATCAAAATATGGAACGAATACCAAATTCACATGACTACTTATAGCAAGACTTCTCCCATGTCCTCAGGAACAAACGTAACTACTCACAAATCATATTCATGTTCATAATCAGAGGGGTACTAATATGCATAAAGGATCTGAACATATGATCTTCCACCAAATAAACCAACTAGCATCAACTACAAGGAGTAATCAACACTACTAGCAACACACAGGTACCAATCTGAGGTTTTGGGACAAAGATTGGATACAAGAGATGAACTAGGGTTTTAGAGGAGATGGTGCTGGTGAAGATGTTGATGGAGATGGACCCCCTCCCGATGAGAGGATCGTTGGTGATGACGATGGTGATGATTTCCCCCTCCCGGAGGGATGTTTCCCCGGCAGAACAGCTCCGCCGGAGCCCTAGATTGGTTCCGCCAAGGTTCCACCTCGTGGCGGCGGTGTTTCTTCCCGAAAGCTTTCTTATGATTTTTTCCAGGGTAAAAGACATCATATAGCAGAAGATGGGCACCGGAGGCCTGCTAGGGGCCCCACAAGGTAGGGGCGCGCCCCCCACCCTCGTGGCCAGGGTGTGGGCCCCCTCTGGTTGATTCTTTCTCCAGTATTTTTTATATATTCCAAAACGTTCCTCCGTGAAGTTTCAGGACTTTTGGAGTTGTGCAGAATAGGTCTGTAATATTTGCTCCTTTTCCAGCCCAGAATTCCAGGTGCCGGCATTCTCCCTCTTCATGTAAACCTTGTAAAATAAGAGAGAAAAGGCATAAGTATTGTGGCATAATGTGTAATAACAGCCCATAATGCAATAAATATCGATATAAAGGCATGATGCAAAATGGACGTATCAGGGTGGTTACAAGAGAACCAACTTGATCACTAGCTCAACATAGCGGTCAAGGGACAACCTGGAAATACTTCCGGGAAGATATTTGGAAAATCACGAAGCACCGATATGTTAGTAAGCTCAAAATCAATCTTGCTCTTCAGGGCAAGACGATACAATCCAAGAGTGAGGGATTGACATAGTCCTAACTCATTGATTGAAGAGTGCACCAGGGAAAATGGACTAGGTAGCACGTTCAATCTTAGAATATTAATTCAATAACCAACACACTAAGAATGAGATTATTGTCCGTTAACTACCAAGCAACGGGGCTGCTAGGAGTATTGATTTCACACATCACAGTTCATTTGTCGGCATTCTGGTTACAACAACATAGGGACCGAGAAATGAACAATGATGGCGAGAAGTATCACTGCGTTAGGAATCCATAAGAGGTGGTGCAATTCTCATGACAATCCTGATATAAAGAGGGTAATACTTCAAGGTAGAATGGATCAAAAGCTGGATTGGCAATTGATCTGCGGGATACAACTGCTTTGACCCAATCCTAGAAATGGATAATGTACTGGAGTCTGTTTCTCCTAGTCATTCCAAAATAGAATGGCCTCACAGATCACAAGAATATTAGGCTTTGATGAACGAATGCAATGATATCCCCTTGACTATCAATTGATAGATGAGGGTCGGAATACAGCGAAAGAGGGACAACTCAAAGGAACATATCACTTTCTGAGTTGGGGAAGCATGGATTAGCATGTCGAACAACTTCAACATATTTGTTTCGAATAACCCATGCAGAAGAGGAAGGACTGGCAGATCCACAATGTAAAATGGAGAACTCATCAAGAGCACTCTGGTTGTGATCTTTTGGTTCAAAAGAACTTCTGCCATATTGGTTCATGGTATTTGGAAGAATGACATACCACAGACCACAAAGACTATCACAAAAGGTTACTAATACCCTAAAGGAGCGAGCAAACACTATCAACAGGAGGTAAGTAGAGTGAATCTTGGGCTCTAGAACCCAGAAATAGAATGCCTACCAACTAAATAATATCACGAGATGCTCTCGAGAAGGGTGGCCAGAATCATCACACTGGAAACACAAAACATAGCTAGATTGCTAGATGGTTCTCTAAGATACCCTAGTGTCATAATAATAGCTTTAACATATATGTTGAGGCAATGGAGTACCTCACCACACCGATTATTGTGCTTAATCTGGCCCAAAAGGACATCAGGAACATGGAGGAAAGATTTGCAAATGCATTAGATTGTTTAGAAACCTGGGACAATTCGGACAGCATAATGGTTGTAATTGCTCAAAAAGGATTTTGAGACATCCTGCCAAATGGTGGCATAACCACTCAACATCATAATATCAAGGTTCCGAGACCAACTGTTAACACACGGAGGTACTAGAAACTAAAGTGAGACTTGAATCCATCATTCCTATAAGTCTACGGATTAGTAAAACACGTGATCCTGATAGAAAAAGAGAAGCCCAATTCTTAATCCCCGTATGACTTATAGGAATGATGGATTCAAGTCTCACTTCAGTCTCCTACAAACACCAAAAACTAGTTGCAACTCCTGGACAGAGATCGAGGCGATTAATAAGCCGAGAGGGGTCGAGTTACCGGAACCCAATGTGTGGTAGTAACTGTCTTGGATCACAAACACAGAACTCAGTTCCTGAGGATGGTTTCAATGAGACAAACCACCATGTACACCTACATGGCCTCTCACCACTACCTTTACCAAATCGTATTCACACACTTAGCTCTCAACAGTATGACATGACGACCACTGATACATCTCCAACGTATCTATAACTTTTGATTGTTCCATGCTATTATATTACCCATCTTGGATGTTTTATACGCATTTATATGCTCTTTTATATGATTTTTGGGACTAACCTATTAACCTAGAGTCCAGTGCCAGTTTCTGTTTTCTCCTTGTTTTTGAGTTTCGCAGAAAAGGAATATAAAACGGAGTCCAATTGAGCTGAAAATTTACGATGATTTTTTATGGAGCAGAAGAAGCCCCTGAAGTAGAAGAGTTGGGCCAGAAGAGCCACGAGGCCCCCGCAAGGGTGGAGGGCGCGCCCTACCCCCCTTGGAGCGCCCTCCGACCTTGTGGTTGACTCGTAGACCCCCATGACGTGAAACCGACGCCAAAATTCCTATAAATACAGAAACCCCCAAAAAGAAACCTAGATCGGGACTTCCGCCGCCGCAAGCCTTTGTAGCCACCAAAAACCAATCGGGACCCTGTTCCGGCACCCTGCCGGAGGGGGAAATCATCACCAGTGGCCATCTTCATCATCCCGGTGCTCTCCATGACAAGGAGGGAGTAGTTCACCCTCGGGGCTGAGGGTATGTACCAGTAGCTATGTATTTGATCTCTCTCTCTCTCTTTCTCTCTCTCTCTCTCTCTCTCTCTCTCTCTCGTGTTCTTGATTTGGCAGGATCTTGATGTACCGCGAGCTTTGCTATTATAGTTGGATCTTATGATGTTTCTCCCCCTCTACCTTCTTGTAACGGATTGAGTTTTCCCTTTGAAGTTATCTTATCGGATTGAGTCTTTAAGGATTTGAGAAGACTTGATATATGTCTTGCATGTGCTTATCTGTGGTGACAATGGGATATTCACGTGATCCACTTGATGTATGTTTTGATGATCAACTTGCGGGTTCTGTGACCTTGTGAACTTATGCATAGGGGTTGGAAGACGTTTTCCTCTTGACTCTCCGGTAGAAACTTTGGGGCACTCTTTGAAGTTCTTTGTGTTGGTTTGAATAGATGAATCTGAGATTGTGTGATGCATATCGTATAATCAAACCCATGGATACTTGTGGTGACATTGGAGTATCTAGGTGACATTAGGGTTTTGGTTGATGTGTATCTTAAGGTGATACTTTAGTACGAACTCTAGGGCTGTTTGTGACACTTATAGGAATAGCCCAATAGAGGGGGGGGGGGGGGGGGGGGGGGGGGGGGGGGGGGGGGGGGGGGGGGGGGGGGGGGGGGGGGGGGGGGGGGGGGGGGGGGGGGGGGGGGGGGGGGGGGGGGGGGGGGGGGGGGGGGGGGGGGGGGGGGGGGGGGGGGGGGGGGGGGGGGGGGGGGGGGGGGGGGGGGGGGGGGGGGGGGGGGGGGGGGGGGGGGGGGGGGGGGGGGGGGGGGGGGGGGGGGGGGGGGGGGGGGGGGGGGGGGGGGGGGGGGGGGATTACAAAAACCTATATCTACCATCCATATTGCACTTGTATCACCATCTCTTCGCTGAACTAGTAAACCTATACAATTTACCATTGTATTGGGTGTGTTGGGGACACAAGAGACTCTTTGTTATTTGGTTGCAGGGTTGTTTGAGAGAGACCATCTTCATACTACGCCTCCCACTGATTGATAAACCTTAGGTCATCCACTTGAGGGAAATTTCATGCTGTCCTACAGAACTCTGCACTTGGAGTCCCAACAACGTCTACAAGGATAAAGTTGCGTAGTAGACATCAAGCTCTCTTCTGGCGCCGTTGCCTGGGAGGTTAGTGCTTGAAGGTATATCTTTAGACCTTGTAATCGAATCTTTTAGTTTCTTGTTTTATCACTAGTTTAGTTTATAAAAAGAAAACTACAAAAAAATGGAATTGAGGTGCCTCTTCTGCTTCATCTTTTTAATGTCTTTTGTGAAAATTAGGATTCTGATAATTGTGCTCAATTGCTAGAGGAAGAATGCAATAAAATATTTGACATACAATGTTTGAATGATGAGCATGATTGCAATGTTGTTAGTATGAATTCTTTGAATATCCATAGTACTAATGATGATTGCACTAGTCATGATAAAAATGTTCCTTATAAGCATATCAATTTTTGTGGAGTGCATAGAGTTTGTCGTTACATACCAAAAAGGGAAGATAGATTTTGCGAGAGGCATAAGCATTTAGAAACTAAATGGTTGCAAGAGAGGCTAGATGTTTGTGCTGAACAATTTAATATTTTTAGCCATCCTTGTGAACTTTACAATGAACGTGGTCATTTAAATCTCCAATGCAAATTGTTTCATGATCGAATCGTGTCCAAAAATTGTGATGACTTTATTTCCCTTGCGCATCATAATGAACTTAGTTTGCTTCTGGGATATGAAGAAATGAAATGTATAACTAAGGGTATTCCAGAATATAACCTTGAGAAATTTCTTGATTTTGATCTAGAGGAAATTTATATGTATTGTGCGGTAAATTGCGTTGAGAATCCTTATATTGCCAATTACTTAAAGACAAGAAAACAAATAGAAGATGAAGAGAATACTAATGAAGGGGAAGAGGTTTCCCAATATATATCCTCCTATTTTCTCTTATGATGAATCAGGTAAAGAGGAGGAGCTTTGTATTGAACCAATCTCGTCAATAAGGAGCTCCAAAAGGGTGATAAAACCCACACATGATGTGAGGAAGAAAAAGAAAAGACAGAGAAGCAAAGGTAAAAAGGTATCCCTCCCAAATGATGTTGCTCCTATTATTGTTATTCCTATTACTCGTTATGATGATTATGATTGGGAAAGTAATGATACTTGCTATAATCTTGAAAATCTTTTTGGCACCAACTTAGAAAGTTGTGATAATAATTGCTATATTATTGGTGCTATCCATATTATTAATGATGAGAATGATTATGCTTGTGATACGCAAAGGCCCAAGCTTGGGGAAGCTATGTTTGACGAAAATGACATGTTTGAGAATTTATTTGCCGCAATTAATGTTTGTCTGAAGCTTGGGGATTGTCGGGGGAAACCGGCACCTATGGAATCACTGGGATCCCTTCTAC